>JAHWFP010218449.1:22638-39772 GCA_023313725.1 Lithobius niger
CCCCCCCCCCCCCCCCCCCCGCAGTGGGGTTGAACTTGCTACCATAGGTATTTGTTTCCAGTTAGCCTTCATATACATTCGTACCATCCTTCGTGCTTTTCACCGCAAAGTAAACACAATTTCTTTTGTTTGGGGGGGGGAGGGGGGAGCCAACCACCTCCCTAGAGAGAAGGGGGTTTGACCCTGCTACCATACCCATTTATTTCAGTTATTCTTCATCTTCATCTATACTAACATTCATGCCTTTCATGAAAACTGAACGATTTATATACCATTTTATGCTATTTTTTGGGGAGAGGGGAGGAGGGGGTAAGCCACGCCCGGTCCCCTCAACTGTGTTTTGGACTTGCTATCATAGCTGTTTGTTTCCAGTTACCCTTGATGTGCATCCCTGATGTGCCCATGATGAGCAGTTGTTCAGAAGCTTTTCGATTTTAGCATTGAAATGCTAAATTGTTGTTAGAAATGGCTTAATTCCTGCTATTTTGAGAGTCAGTAACCTAACGAATCAACCGATGGTCCTAGGACCTTAAATTTGGTATCAGGTAATACCCTCAGATAAGTACTCCACTCCCATATTCGTTTCATATGTTTAACACAATTATTGTGGAAATTATAAACTCGTTATTTACTCATTTTTCGTCCGAGAGTAGGCAGCTTCGGTACAGTGTTGGATTTATCCGGAAAATAAATTGATGTGGAATAAATTTTTTTCAACTGTCAGTCAAGCCATATTTTTTTTTCAGTGAATAAACATTACAAATTTACATAAACCAACTGGAGAGGGACAAAATAGCCATTAAATACTTAAATATAAAATTGTGAAATCGGTACCAAACAGAGTTTGAAGACATGCTAGTGCATTATGTAAACAAACTCGGGAGCATGTGCAAAAGGATTCAGGGAATAAAGTTTTACAGGCCCACAAATACGAAATTTTCACACTTAATGGCATGTATGTTGATCTTTTGAAAACCGTTTGGAGAAAATAGTTTTGGTTTGTAGATTTTTTTTAATGATTTTTTTCCTTTTGTTGTTCAATCGCTGGCTGTGCTAGTTGAGACCTAGTAGAGAAAGTTGCCAGTAGGAGAGCTGATGCTTGGTTTTAAAGCATCTTCGTGAATCCTGTTCATGTCAGATTGAAAGCTGCTTAGGTGACATTCCTTCAGGAGTAGGAGTAGGAGTAGGGTAAGAAGGCGATTGAGACGCATCCGGAAATCTTCCCGGACGGAAGTGACGTCATTATCCCCACTTCTGGTCACGTGATGAAAAGTGGGGACGTCACTTCCGGTTTTCATCGATCTGGAGAACGGTAGGAAAGTGCTTATTGCTACTTTTTTCCACGTTTTTCGTCGATCTGGAAGATAATGGAAAAGTGCCTTTTGCTACCATTTTTTTTCGTCAATATGGAGGAGAGTGAGAAGTGACGTCATTACCCCCACTTTTTCGTTTTCATCGATCTGGAGGATGGTGGGAAAGTGATTTTTGCTACCTTTTACGTCATTTTGCTGTCTCTGGTGACGCCATTACCCTAACTTATGACGTCACAGGGGTGTAGCTATCATGTCACGAGGGTGGTGGCTATGATATCGCAGTGGGGGTAATGAAGTTATGAGGGGGTGGCTATGACGTCATTACTCCCAACTTTTTAGTTTTCGTCGATCTGGAGGATGGTGGGAAAGTGTTTTTTGCTATCTTTTTGCATCCATTTGCTACCTCACAGTCATTACCTTCACTTTGAAGTCAGAGTGGGCCTAATGACGTCACAGATGGTGGGGCTATGATGTCACTTCCAGTGGGTGTGGCTATGACGTCACTAAAGGTGGAAAGTAGTCTCAGGAGTGCAAATGCTATATGTACTTTCACAATATGAAAAATTACTAATTGTTAACATTAAAGGGGTGCAAATACTTTCTGAGTTTTTATGTTGTGAGAATAGCGATAATGCTTCATTATGGCCACCCAGCTTTAGGAAGTATCGAATCATGGGTTAGCTCGGGTGTCGATCCTTTCAGATTTCGACTTTCGTTTTCTTTCTACGTATATCACTTCTTATTTTAAAAAAAAGCAATATCATGGATTCCTGTTCAATTATTCTCACCGGTAAAGACTCTGATTTAAGAATTAATCTCAACACGCCTATTCATTTAGACTCTGAAAAAAATTACGAATTGGCTCTGCTTAATTTAGACACTTATAACAGTATACACAACATCACCTCAAAAAATAAAAAAAATAATTATACGACTGATGCTGGTGCCTCCTGGCAGAAAGTGCTAATAACTCCGGGTGCTTACGAAATAGAGGATTTGAATAAATTTTTCAAATCGGCGATAAAGGCAAATGGTCACAACGAGGAAGCTATACAATTCTTCCAAATCTAAACACTTTAAGAACCGGCTTGATAATTACCGATCCGAACTATGGAATATCCTTTATGGGTGACAAGAGTCTGGCGCCAGTCTTGGGATTGGACTTAGGCAACTATGGGAGAAGTCGAGCAAGTCAAAACACCGTTGACTTTATGAGTATCAACACGATTTTAGTACACGTCGATATCATAGGCAATTCTTACCTAAACAACGACACTCAGCCCACTTTATATTTCTTTTATCCCAATTCCCGTCCCGGTTTCAAAATCATAGAGCCCCTCATAATTTAATTTATCTCTCAGTTACTACCAACTTAATCAGAAATATAAGAGTTTGGCTGACGTCTCAGACTAACGAACCGTTGGATTTAAACAGAGAAACTCTAACGGTGCGACTTCAATTGAGATCTAAAAAAAAAAGGATAAAATGATCGTGTTAGGAAAAAAAGGGAAAGGACTCTTTCTTAATTCTAATAATAAACAAAACAAATTGGATTTTAACTTCTAAAAACAAAGCTTTCGTCAAATTTATAACAACACCCAGAAAATGAGTGTAGTAGAAGATTACTTTTACTTAGAAGATCAACGAACCTCTGGCGTACGATTCCTTCGTCGAATCGTACACCTATCACAAATACATTCTTATCGTTGGCACTAATCTCAACAACGTAAATTCAGAAATACGGAAAACCAAGATTTATTTCTACACGTTGCCAACAGTTACCTCCTGATTAAAGGGAGGTTGCTGAAGGACGACGACTCAGCTTACGCGGATGCTGACGTAGTGGCATTGATTAATAATGCTCCCATGTTCCTGTTTTCTAATATCAAATACCATCTAGGCGATAAACAAGTCGACGAATTAAATTATCCGCGGTTCGGTACTCTAATGAAGGGACTACTTACTTACGACTCGGCGGAGCAACCGGCTTTACTCTATCAGTGTTGGTCGTTAGATAGTGCAGCTTCCGTCGATGCTGAACTAACCATCAATGCCAGGTTCAAACAGCGACACACGTCCATTATAGTTGAAACAACTCCCAAGGGAATCTTTACCTTCGCCATCCCATTGAAACACGTCATGGGATTTTTCGAAAATTACGATAAGCTAATCTATGGAACTAAACACGTGCTCACACTCATGCGAGCGAGTGATACGAATGCCATCTTCAAAGCAGCGGCTGCGGCCAATGGCAAAGTCGTTCTGAATAGCATTAGCTGGCTCGTTCCCCACGTTGTGGCCTCCGACGAGCAAAAACTTCAACTGTACAATCTCATCGACCACGGAGCAACGGTAGATTTGGGATTTAGGCACTGGCATTATGATAACTGTGAGCTCTCTCAAAACACCAGCTTCACTTGGCGCGTGCTGACTACTTCCGCGGTCGAGAAACCTAGGTGGATAGTTCTAGCTTTGCAAACTAACAGACAGGACTCTTTAGTTAAAAACCCGGGTGTGTTCAATCACTGCAGTCAGCAAGATGCTCATGTAATTCTAAATTCCGAGCGTTATCCGTTTCTCGATTTGAAGTCTAATTTTGCGACTGAAGAGTACGTCGGCTTGTACAGAATGGCGCAGCAATTTAGACAGCTGTGCTACGACACTAACGACCTGAGTTTCAACTTGCTACAGTTCATGAAAACTTATCGTGTCGTGGTGTTGGATTGTTCCAAACAGTTCGAGCGGCTTCAATCTGGAATCGTGGACGTACAAGTCAAACTGAAGTTCAGAGCGGCCGCACCAGCTAACACTACCTGTCACGCTCTGCTCATTAGCCATAGGAAAATGAATCTAAAGTTGGATAGAGGCAAAGTCGAAGTTGTTTATTAATTAATAATAATAATAAAAATATGGCGCTCAAAACAAGATCGCGAAAAAAGAAAGGGGGCTTTTTACCGTTGACAATGTTAGGACCGATTTTAGCCGGTATTGGAGGTTTGGCGGGAGGAACTGCTGGGGTGGTATCTGCCATTAAAAAGGTGCAAAACAATGCAAAAATACTAGCTGAACTTGTGCGACATCACAAGCAAGTGGAAGGTTCTGGCTCGAAGAAAAAAAAAACTAAGAAAAAACAAAACAAAAAAACATTGCCCCGTGGCAAAGGTCTTTACTTAAGGCCACCTAAGGTTTAATCAACTTTGATAAACCTTTAACAAACTTTGATTTAAATGGATTAGCTAAAGTAATGAAAATTCCCAAATTTAGAGGTACTTTTATTAAAGACACGCTTCCCTTAAAACTTTGGCCGTAATCGTAAACTTGGAAGATTTCCTCGATGGAGACGGAAGTCATGGGTCGCCTATTCGACCGTTTCGGGTGAACCCTGTTATTTCGATAGTTTCGGTAACATGGGTCCTCCTCAGTCCGTGGTTAATTACTTGAGACCGGAAAACTTTGACTAGATTTGGTGCAGTGACTTCTGCCTGTTTTTCGTAAGTGTTTTCTCTAAGGCTCGTAATTACAAAACTGTTTTGGACAGGATGAGACGAGTCATCTATTGAAAAGTTACGTGCAAATCTAATTGCAAATAAACGTCTTTTGCGTGAAACTCTTCGATTGCCTGTACCACGATTGGCAAATCCTTTTCAATTTTGTAAGGAATTTCGAAATCGGTAGTTGTCGAATGGTAGTTTAGTAATGTAGCAGCCTCCCTTTCCTACTTTACATCTAACAAGAGTGCTACGCTCAAAGCGCTGCAGTATAAAATTGCTTTATGAATTAAACCAGAACTTGTACACAGAAAGCTCTAAAGAGAACTGGAATTAACGAACCAATCGCTCGATTTATCCAAAGGGCTTTTCATGCTGAAACTGATTAGCATGAAACAGTTTTCATGCTCAATTTTCTTCGTAGCCGCGTCACTTGGTAAAGTAGGTTCGCTTAGATTTCTAATCGGTTTATTTGCGGCATTGAAGTATTCTTTATGCTCGTCTTGTAAGAAGCAATTGCTGTCAACGAATGCCTTAGTAACATCATCGCTCGGTAAAGTAGGATCGCTTAAATTTCTAATCGGCTTGTGCATTGCATTGAAGTATACTTTCTGATCGTCCTGTAATAAACAATTCCTGTCAACGTACATTTTTGGTCCCGAATCAGCAGCGTGCCGGGAGAAAGCTACATCCTTAATTTGCTTCTTCTTTGCGTAAAAATTCCAGTCAGCCTCATCTATGTACAATGTATTTGTTTCGATGCTAGAAATGGCGGAAGCTAACTCGTCGGAGAGAAGAGTAATGGCAGGAGGCAAATCGGTTTTAAGTTTCTGAACGTTCGTTACCAGAGTACCAATCTTGAGAATAATTTACGGCATCTTCAGGTTTGATACCGGCTCTACTTTAGTTACACGCTTGCTTTGCATATCGTAGTTGTTTTGGGCAGTTAAAACGTATCCTAGTCCCGGCTGTCCTCTCGGACCGACTCCCCTCTCGTCCTTTTCAATGCTTGTCCAAACTTGTTGAGTGACATCTTTTATTTTTTTTAAATACGAGAAATTTCAAAATGTACCGATGAGGTTTATATTTTTTTTAATTTGTCGTATATAATAAAAGGAAGAACCTCAAAATAAATAATAATCTCAAAATGTCTCAACAATCCTGGGAAACAAATCTTTCCAATATCTGGCAAAAACAACTTGCTGAAAGTAAAAAACGAGAATGGTACAAAGATTAACAACGGCGTAAATTTTTCCTTGTCCCCTTACATTCAGTTTAAAGATTTAAAGGGTTTGGGAACTCCCATTTCTGACGAAATATCAAAATAATAAAGGTTGGATTTCACCCAGTGACCCGGACACTCAAAAATTGTTGAAAAATCTTAAACGGTACATCTGTAAAAAACTAGAGATCGAGTTTGACGAGTAAAAACCTGTATCCATTACTATGTTCAATTATCCCAATTTTATGAATACGGCTTCCTCCTGTTACCCCTCTTGCGAAAAGGTGAACGAAGGAGACAAACTGCTCTGTCTTCGTACTTGGGTGTACGAGAATATCCACAACACTAAAAGGAAATTTAACAAAAATGTTATTGACAAACCCTGGTTTAACTTGCCATCTCACAATGCTTTAATCCTTACGGATGTCACCGGGAAAATTACCGCGGTGCATGTCACCGACATTTCCCCCAGCAACGTGACATTATGGTGCAACGTAGACTTTGGAGCAGCTCATTCAGATACTTCCAACTATAAATTTATGGATGAAGACTTTATGGGTTTAGTATCTCCGTAAAATTTTTTTTTAAATATGTAAATAAAAAAAAACGTAATGGAAATTAAAAACTACGACTTTTTCGTGCCTAAGAAAGAACCTAAAAATCATCTCATTATAGGTCCCACAAATTGTGGAAAATTAACTTATTGTTTAATTTCATTTGTAACGAAAGATGGCTCGACTACAACCGGCTATTTATTTACATTAAAACGTTATGTCAGTCAAAGTACAAAGCTTTGCAGTCTATATTTGATGCCTAATTTGAAGGAAAAATAGGACGGAATGTCCCTTTTTTCACGATTGTCAAATTGATTTAATTCCGCCCGAAGAACCCGACCCAAATTGTCGAAACCTGATTCTTTTAGATGATTGGCTTTTAGACAAACAAAAAAACATCGAACGTTATTTCGCTCAAGGACGTCATTCAAACCCCGACGTTTTTTATTGCAGTCAATCCTACACGAGAATTCCTAAACAAGTGGTCAGAGACAATGCAAATTTGTTAATCCTTTTCCCCGTTTATGAGTTAAATTTGAAACACGTTTACGAAAATCACGTTGGCACTGACATGGAGTTTTCGGACTTTAACACATTGTGTAGAACTTGTGGAAAAAGCCTTATGGATTTTTATCGATTAACACAACGTTAAATAAGGGGATATATAAACACTCGTTTTTATCTATTAAACAAAGGAATGTAAATGAAACGAGAAATCACAAAACTCAAAGACGTTTAACTAAAAAGTTTTTAAATCAACCTTTGGGTAAGAAAGAGCAAGAAGAATCGATACATGAATTTTTTAAACCGGTAGTAAACACCGTGAAACCGAAACTGGTCCTCGGTGCAGCCACGCAAACTACACCTATTAAAAACACTCTAGCCACACAAACTACCCTGATTAAAGTTTACAAAGAGGAAGAAAGTGACGAGAATAACTATGAATCATTGGGTTTATCACGGTCCACTGCAGGTACTCCTAGTGAGAAAACATTGTCAGTCCCTCTCGATTTCAGTCTTGCCGAATATTCAAGTCTGGCTGAAGCTCCTATGATGCTAATACCTCCCGAGTTCAAAACCGAATATGCCTCTACGAGCACCGTTCCTAAACTCGCCCCTTCATATTCCACAATACAACATAGATGCATTTCTACCTCGCCAGAACTCCCTAACATCGTCACTCTAAGGTCCCTTGATAGTTTGTTACCTGGTCAGAATATTACAGACACTGCTAAATATTTCTTACTAACATTTTTCGAAAATCCCAAGGACACTGACCCAGTATTCGGGCTACAGTATGATACTAAAAAAGGCAAGCTGACCTTCGGTAATAAAGTACTTAAAATTTTTGAGAATGATGTAATGGTTGAGGGGGAGCAATACGTGGGGAGACGCGAACTTTGGAATTTGCTAGTTTTCAAAGATTTGAAAGAAACCTCCCTCGCGCCGGAAGTTAAAGCAGCTTACGCGAACATGTTAAAAAATACTGACGCTATTTATCACAACAACGACTCAAATACTCGTTAACCCAAATCTAATTGTAGCAACAAGTACAAGTCTATTATCGCTCCGATTTGGGAAGACATGAAATCAAAGAAAAAAGGGACGGGCATGGTTAAAAACGCGAGTTATTCTAGCAGAGTCGATTACAAATATTACGACGATTCTAACGACATGATAAAGAGACTCAGGCTTTTGTACAAATCTACTTTGGCCGGTCACGACGGACATAGAAACGAGATGGTCGAAATTTTTATCAGAAATGCAGCAATGACAAATCATAACTGCTCGGGAAAAAGGGGTGGCTTATTAAAATTTAGTTTCAGGTTTAAAATAAAATTTTTATTTATAAACAAAGAACAGTGGAAACAAAAAAAATATCAAGATGAGGTATTGCGTCAAATCTAAACGTCACACTTCTAACAGTCCCGAAGTGTCCGTTATCATCACCGCAAAAAATAACCGACAGATGGAGGTTGTATTTTGCGAGGTATGCGGGACGAAAAGAGCTTCCTTCATCAAGTCTGGGAAAGGAATGGTAAACAAAATCATTGATAAGTTACCGCTCAAATTACATTTACCGGATTACCAATACTGCGGTCCGGGAACTAAACCGGAAAAAAGATTGGCTCGAAGAGATCCGCGGATTTGTAAACTAGACAAAAGGTGCAAAGAACCTGCTATCGCTTACTCTGAGAGTTTGGACTTGAAAGATTGGCATGTTGCCAATGAAGTTCTCATTTCCAAACTCAAAGAGTGAGAGATGATCCTTCTCTGGTGTGGAGAGAAAAACTAGCACCTTCAATCGTTGAAAAAATCATGAAAACGAAACTTTTGGTTCGGAATAGGAAATAAAAAAAATGGATCAACTCGTAAAAGAACTTCACAAACCAACTTTTCCGAGACAGAAAGTGATTGCACTGAGTCTAAACAATCTGTGGCAGGCTGACTTGGTGGAAATGATACCTTAAGCTAACTTAAATAAAGGATTTAACTATCTACTAACCTGCATTAATGTCATGTCCAAGTTTGCTTGGGCCATTTTGCTTAAATCTAAATCTGGCATAGACATTACCAAAGCTTTAAGGAAAATACTCACGGAAGCCACACCCCCTAAAAATTTACAAGTCAATTTAGGTAGCGAGTTCTACAATAAAGACTTCAAATACCTACTTAGGCGTTATAACATCAACATGTACTCTGTGTACTCTGAGAAGAAAGTGAGTGTGGTAGAATGTTTCAACAGAACACTAAAAACTCGAATGTGGAAACAATTTACCAGACAGGGAACTTATGAGTGGATGCACATTATCGACGATTTAGTTTCAAATTACAATAACACGGTTCATTCCACCATAAAACTTAAACCGAGGGAAGTACCCAAATGCCACGAACTAAGCAGTTGTCGAAGAAATTCAAATTTGCCGTACGAAACAAAGTTAGAATTTCTAAAGTTAAGAACATTTTTGATAAAGGGTATTTACAAAATTTTACTAACAAAGGTTTTACGATCTGTAAAATGCAAAAAAAACCGATCCGGTAACTTATCTTTCAAAAGATGAATCGGGTGAAATGGTGCTCGGAGGTTTCTATGAACAGGAAATTAAAAAAACTCTAGTTCCAGATATATATCTTGTGGAGCGAGTATTACGTAAAAAGAAAGGAAAAGATGGAAACATGCTTTACTTCATTAAATGGAAGGGCTACGATTCTAAATTTAATGGTTGGATAGATAATATTACCGGTCTAACATGAAATCGTCCTCGTAAAAAATTTTTTTTATCCTTCTATCTTTTTGTTCCTCAATACTTAAAAAAGGATAAAAAATTGAAAGGTTCCATATTTTATTCCTCGTTATTAAAAAAAAGGATGAGCTATTTCTCGTTTCAGAAATGGAAACTAAAACCGTTTTCACCTGTGTTTATTGCCGAAAAACTTTCCGCACACAACATCTGATGCAAAACCATCCTCGTTCAAATCACCCGTCCGACTGCGAAGAATGCACTTGTTTCGTAGATGATTTACCTGATTCTCTCAATGATCATTGCCTTTCACGAATGCACGGACTTTGTCACCGAAGATACGAAATGTCACTTCGATTTTTCCTATCTACACGCGTGGCCTTGCAAAATCTGCTGCTAACTTGTCTGGAGCATATGGTTAATTGTAAGGTACAACTTTGTTTTGGTAATTGAATTTTTTAGAGACAAAACATTATCGGAGACGGGTTTTTGGTCCAGGTATTTGGAACTATACAACCAGAATGACATTCCCGCTTTATTGGACGAAGCATTCCGCAAAATTCAAGAATCCATCGGCGTTTATGCCAGGAGAGGAAGTGGTTGGGCCATAAAACGAATCACCAACTTGATCATAAGAGTGGCGGAATATCGACCGATGCGAGATTCGTCGTATATTCCACTCCCTAGAAAACTCGAGGCCAAGGCAAAATCCGTGGCAAACGTTCAAAATCTAAACGTTGCAAAATGTTTTCTATACTCAATGCTATCATCAGGTTTAGAGTTAGACAGTACTATCTGTCTAACCCCGAAGATTAAGAAGAGCTCGAAGACATGCTCAACACTAGCTTTCTTTCTTACCCAACCAAGTTCGAGGAAATTGAAAAATTTGAAAAGCTGAACGATCTTTCGATCAACAACGTCGGTTTTAACGACAACGAGGGATTATACCTGCTCTGAGTTTCCAAGCATTACGACGGGTTACCCGTCGACCTTCTATAGTTGATTGCCGCGGACAACACCCGTTAATGCGCCATTATGGGCATCGCCACGATTTTACGTTATTGAGGCTCGGGCACTCACGCCAAATACTATTGCCGAAACTGTTTCGCAGGATTTGGAATGAAATGAATGCTTTTAGTTCACCGAAACGAATGTGTCAAAATCAATCCGGCGCAAGTCCTCCGATTTAAGGCTCGAGGAGACAACTTTCTCGAATTTCGACATTTTAACCGTCAAAACCCATTTCCTCGCATCATCTATGCCGACTTTGAGTGTCTACTCCTACGTATCCACACCGCTCAACCCGGACCATCGACGAGCTCGACCACCCAAATTCAACGACACGCGCATTGCAGCTTCGGTTATGTCGTGATCGGTCAGAACGGGGAGATTGTTAATCGCGAATACTACTTGGGAGAAGAGTGCGGTGGAAGTTTTTTATAAGCACATGAAGAAAGAAGCGCGAAATTATAACGAGTTGTTGAAAAGGATACTACCCCTCAATCTTTCCCCAGTCGAAAAGACTAGTTATGAAGCGGCCAAAGTCTGTCACTATTGCGGAAAACCCTTCCCCTTTTTAGTTTCGAAAGGCGACCCAACACTAAAGTTAGGGATCATTGTCATATTAGCGGAAAATATAGAGGACCGGCTCACTCAAAATGTAATCTCAACGCTCGAGAAAAAAGAACGATCCCCGTCGTGTTCCACGGTCTATAGGGACATGCACCTTCTCGTACCAGCCTGTACATGTTTAACGGACAAGTTGACGTTATCGGTCGGAATGCCGAGTGCTTTCAGAGTATGATGATCAAGAGGTTAGACAGCAGGATAAGCCTTCGATTCATGGACTGCGTGAATTTCCTTAAAGCTTTGCTGGGGACTTTGGTCAAACACTGCAGGAACGACGGCATCCTCCTGATTCTCGAGGCAGCTTTGGACTCTGGTTTATAATCCTCATGGTTCGTCGAAGAAACCGGACGAGAGAGCGTTGTAGATCTGCTGACCCGGAAAGGCATTTACCCCTACGAGTACGCCACCGACACGTCCGTCTTCGAATAAGAAGAGCTTCCCTCTCGAAAATGCATTTTCTCTCAACTGAAGGACGAAGAGTTGGTGGGTAAGGAGTATGTAAGAGCGCTCAACCTGTGGCGCAAGATGAAAGTAAAGAAATTCGACACGTATCACGAAATCTACCGGATGACCGACGTTTTCCTACTTGCCGATATCTTCGAAAATTTATGGAAAATATGCCTCGCCAACAACAAGTTGGATCCCTGCTACTACATCTCTACTCCGGGATTTAGTTGGGCAGCACTGTTGGGAATGCAGGAATCCAAGTTGGAGTTGTTATTAAACTCAGGAAAACACAACAGGATAACTCCCGGCATCAGAGGCGGCGTGTCATTTATTTGCAAGAGATATTCGAAGGCGAACAACAAACACTTGGCCAATTTCAATCCCTGTGAACCCTCCATTTACATAATTTATTTTGATATGAATAACTTGTACGGTTTCGCAATGAGAGCTCGTCTCCCCTACGACTGATTCCGCTACTTGACCAAGGAAGAAATTTGGACCTTAGATGTTGACACCATGACGGACAACTTGAAGTCAACCTAGAATACCCCGCGGAGCTTTACGACTCGTATAGCGACTATCCCCTAGCTCCCGAGATCAATTTCAATATAGAGAAAAGGCAACAATTCACCATACCCTTTGAAAAGGATTACTTTAAACTGTTAAACAACTCGGTATTTGGCAAGACGATGGAAAATAAGCAGAAGCGAGTCAACGTGAAACTGTGCAGCATTCCTAAGAAGGCGGTCAAGTACACCTCCCAGCCTGATGCGGATTCATTCGAAATCCTTAACGTACATTTAGTGCAGATCAACCGCAGAGTCTGGAGCATCTGTTGCGATCTACCGACGTACTCGGGGTTCAGTATTCTGGAACTATCAAAACTGGCCATGTTCCGCTTCCACTACAAATACGTTAAACCCACGTACGAGGACTGGGCCAAACTCCTGTTTACCGACACCGACAGCCTCTGCTAGAAACGGACGATGTGTACGAGGATATGAAGCGAGACCGTGAACGATTCGATACCAGTAATTATCCGAGAGATCGTCCCTTGCACTCCGAGGCGAACAAACAGGTCCTGGGAAAGATGAAGGACAAGATGGGCGGCATTCCGATCTTAGAATTTGTGGGGTTACGATCCAAGATGTACGCCATTAGAGCCCCGAAAACGAAAACGTCCATGAAGGCTAAGGGTATACAGACATTTTTCGTGAAGAAACACTTGGACTTTGACGATTACGAATCCACCCTAAGAATGCCAGTTCCCGCATCGAAACGAACCTGGACTAAAATCGAAAGCTCAAAACACGAACTAAGCACGGTGAAAGTCACAAAATCCCCCCTCCGGCTTACGATGACAAGCATTTTATCCTAGACAATGGGGAGATACGCTAGCCATCAGTCGTCGAGATTCTAGCACGTGGCGAGAGTGCGAAGTCCACTTCTACTCCGATGTGGACGTCATGACCCACGAGGAGGAGGAGGAAAGAGTGAGTTTAGCGGTCATCTCGAAGGAGAAGGAGGAGTTGAACAATGCTAAACGAGAGGAAGAGCGGCTTAGATCGGTACGACGATCCGTGGTACTAGAGAACGGAAGGATAAAGCTGAACGATCTCGTGGCGTGGAAGGAAAAAGAAAAGGCTAGGCGAAGAATGTTGGATAGGGAAAGGTGGGCCGCGATGTATCCGGTGCAGAAAAAGGCGAGATTAGAGAAAAATGCCGATAGTAAGAGGAAGGTTCAAGAACGAAAAACAGAGGTGGAAAAGAAAGCCAGATTAGAGAACAACACCGCTCGCAAGAGGAAGGGTCAAGAACGAGAGACTGAGGAGGAAAAGGAAGCCAGATTGGAGAAGGATGCTGCTCGCAATAGGAAAATCCGCTCACTTAAGAAATGAGAGACCGGCAATGCCATCGGGGATTTTGATCCCTGGCAGGGTTACCCAAGGTGGTAAGGCGGTCATTCCCTCTCCTTCCAACCCCCTTTTCCCTTCCCAATCCCACCCCCATCCCACCTCTCCTATAACTGCAACCTTGACGCTGGTGGAGGGGCTTACTCCCTGGTTGAATATGCGAGTCAAAATAATTCGACAAATAAAAGCTATAAAAAATGGCCCCGGATTTTTTTTCGCACTTCAATTGGGGAAACCAACCCCCAATAAAAAAAGGTAGCAAAAGACACTTTCTCATCATCCTCCCGATCGATGAAAACCGGAACCCACCAGAAGTGATGTCACGCTCACCGGAAATAACGTTATAGGAGATATCAAAACACACTTTCCCACCATCCATCAGATTGATGAAAACAAAACAAAAAATAGCAAAAGACACTTTCCCACCATCCTCCAGATTGAAGAAAACTGGAAGTGACGTCATTACCCCCACTTTGATCAGGAAATGACATCGTAGTCACTTTCATCAAGTGACCGGAACGATGATGTCATTACCCCGACTTTGATCACGTGACCGGAAGTGACGTCATTAGCCCCCACTGTGACGTCATAAGTGCGATATCCCGGAGGTATCAAAAGGATACAAAAAGGTATCAAAAAGCACTTTTTCCACCATCCTCCAGATCGATAAAAACTCAAAAGTGGGTGTAATGACGTCAACTTCCCACCCTCCTCCAGATTGATGGAAAAAAAAAGTAGCAAAAGGCACTTTCCCACTATCCTCCAGATCGATAAAAACCGGAAGTGACATCCCCACTTTTCATCACGTGACCGGAAGTGGGGGTAATGACGTAACTTCCGTTCGGGGAGATTTCCGGATGCGTCTCAATCGCCTTCTTACCCTACTGGTGGGTATTTGCTCTACATTTTACCATAATTTAAGCTTTTGTACCGCATTATTATTTTTCCCGAAATACCTGAAACGTGCCCAATTACGCTTCAGGATATTAAACACTTACGCTGTGGCGTCACGCTACAATGGTTTACAATGGTCGACAATTGAATTGATGTGATGTTTGTTGCCTAATTTTGCGCGACACACTAGCGTGTGTCTAGATACACAACTTCATTGCAAATCTCAAATATCATTATAAGGAAAAATTTAGAAAAACACAAAATAGTCGCAAAAGTTCATAGTATTTCGTTGTGGTAAAAGTAAAAGTAATAAAAGTAAAGTAAATTTAAAGTAAAATTTAAAGTATTTCGATAACGCCTAACTTTATGCTCAGAAATTAGGGACAGAATAAAGTATTTGGTGAAGGCAAGTTGTCGGGCTCGCCTTGTTCAATCAAATGGTAGCCAAATGTTTGGAGATACATTACCAATGCTATCCTCTTGCAAATGTTATTACTATTGAATATAATAAGAAATAAACTTAGAATACGAGCTACGGTAACTAGATTACAAACCTTCATTACTCATCCTTGGGACAAATATCCTCGCTAGGTAAAAAAAGAAACAGAAAAGTTAATCAAATTTCAAAAGTGTTACGACTATTTTGAAATATAACGGCAGGGACGAGGGGTAATAGTCTACTGGAAAATAGCACATTTGGAAGAACGTTTACAGTATAACAGTATACTGGTAAATCGTTAACACGAAATTCGTATAAGGGAAAATCGTCTAACACGAAATTCGTATAATGGAAAATCGTATAACACGAAATTCGTGTAATGGAAAATCGTCTAACACGAAATTCGTATAATGGAAAATCGTCTAATTTCCCTGTCTCGCTCGCGCTCTTGTGCTCGCTTCTGCCTTACATATAACATCAGAAACCGCAGTTAAACGTTTATCCATTAGACGATTATTCATTACACGATGTTCCGTTTAGAAGATTTTCGATTATACGATATTCCATTTAGATGATTTTCCAGATATTTTATTTACGCAGATATTTCATATTTATCCCATTATACGATTTTCCTGTTAGACTTTCGTCCGACGCCCCGCTATGCTATGCCGTACAATATAGCTACCATTTTTTTTTAACAAACTTGGTCCTTTTTGTAAACAAGGAATATCACGACAGTTCAGTCCTATACGAAATTATAGGTTTTATTTATGTTCAAGTAGCCTAAAACGAGTTAACCTAAAAAAAAAAAAAAATTGGCGTGTATTTTTTTTTTTTTTTGGGTGGGGGAAAGTGGATTACCGCGCATAGTACTGTATATCAAAAGCTAATTGGTACCGGACTCCAGCCTGGATCTGATCAGTTGCCCACAACAGATCGCGAAAAGTTGATAAACCGATTTCGCATGTTTATTTAGGAGCGGAGTGCAGGCGGGTGGGGATGGGGGGGGGGTAGGTGCAGCTTTTACGTATTCTGCACCTGGACAGTCAACAATATCTGCACTTATTTCCCGTCGTGATAATTCTGATATAATTTTTTTAATTCAGTTCTTCAATTTGTTTCGTTTCATCAGGATTAATTTTTTAACCAAACCGGGTTATGCACGCTTTACCAATGTCCCTTTCTACAACAACATTATTTTACACTAGCGGAGTCGCTCGCTTCGCTCGCTCATTTCGACTCGTCTCGCTCCCCTCCCCCATCCCCCTCCCCCGTCTCCCCCCCCCCTCCCCTCATTTAATTTGCCGTTCGGTCGGTAGATGGCATCGTATGTTCGCGCTGCTGGTCGTTGCGTTCCGGGCGCAGCTACTATCTCAGCGGGGCTTGGCTGCTACTCTTATAATTTGCCTTTCCGTCGGTAGATGGCGGAGATGGCATCGTATGCAGCTGCTGCGCTGCCGATGGCTGAGTTGCGGAAGTTGTGTAATTATATATATAGATTCTGCCAAAAAAATTAAGCTCTTCATGCTTTTTTCGGTTGTTTGACGAGAATATACGTATAGAAATAAGCCTCAATAGCGTTAATAAAAATAAACATCTGGTTATAAAACCTTCATCGTATCAACCAAAAAACACACATGGTAAAAAATATAACACTAAAACTTGATATTTCGTGGCTCATTACCACAAGTTTCGGCCATCTTTATCAAAACAAACAGTTAAAGTTAGTAAAAAATTTATCACACCTTCATCATGATACACAATTTAAGGGGGGCACGCAGTTTGTCCTTAAATCTTGCATGATGATGAAGGTGTGATAATTCTTTTTTACTAATTTTAACTGTTTCTTTTGATAAAAATGGCCGAAACTTGAGGTAATGAGCCACGAAATATCAAGTTTTAGTGTTACATTTTTTACCATGTTTTTTTTTTTTTTGGGTGGGGGGTTGATACGATGAAGGTTTTATACCAGACGTTTGTTTTTATTAACGCT
>JAHWFP010218452.1:20835-53625 GCA_023313725.1 Lithobius niger
CCCCCCCCCCCCCAGCCTAGTTGTGGTGTATAACACTACAGTTTTCGTTAAAGCTTGTTTAATTTAATAGTAATGATTTATTTCATTACCCAAACCAAAGTACAAAGCTTTAACCCGAGCCTATTCACGATGTGCATTTGTAAATATCCAATCAAGTTAATTTCACAATACAAAGGCCTTTCCCCAAGTTGAAAACTCAATTGGGCCCGTCTTTAGTCATTCCCTGCTCCTTCAAACTGCTCTGCACCAAAACCCTTTGCTATACCGACTTTCCCATTGTTCTCCTGGCCCTCCACCAATCAGACCCCCGTAGCTCTCCTACCCATCCGCGCTTTGGTAGAGAAAATCCGCTGCTCCAGCATAAAAAGCCCCAGTTGCCCTCCCTCTACGGCTCAGTCAGCACAGCTCACAGATCTCTCAAGCTAGAAGGGTCACGACGGTCGGGAGTGGAGATGTCACGTCCGTGGTTGCCACGTCGGGCAAAATGGTAGTGGTTGTAAGTAACTAGTTTAACTTTAGAAGTTTATCTTTAGGGCCCCCCCCCCCCCCCAATCTTAAATTTAGAGTCTAATTTAAATTAATCTATAGCTTGGAGCCTTTACGTTTGGTAAGCCTTCGGCATTGCGGGTCTTTACCACCATAATGTTAGAGTAGGCATCTCTTCCTAAAAAGCCAGTTTCATTCTTTGTTCCTTTCTTAAATGTAAACAAAGGGACGGTTTGATCCTCGCGTGGAAAAATAACTGTGGGACGACTTGAAAACTACAGTTGTCAAATATAGTTGCAACTTAGCGGACGCGGTTCAGCTTGCTGGGTATTCCAGGATTGGAACGCAAGATAAAAATGCTTTTTCTAATCGAAATTAAGAGTGTTTAAGAACAAACATCGTTGTTCTTGATTATTGTGAATTTCAATTGTAAATTCTGGTAAATTTGTTTTTGCAAACTTGTGAAAGTTTGAACTAGTGAACTTTAATGTAAAAGTGTTTATTTTTCATTTTCTGATGTTTTAAAATAAAAACCAAGAGTTTTTAAACTTCAGGTTCGTTCCCTAGTAGATTAATTGTTTTTAAGTGTAAACCATTATGTAGCCCTTTTAGCTTTTATACTTCGTTTAAACAGTTAAATTATCCACCGTTGGTGGCAGTGTAATTACCGGTAGCATTAAGGTTAGGCCTAAAATAGGACACCGACGCTCCATCCCTCAAGCCGGGACTGTAGCCAATGCTGTGTTTATTGTCGTAAAAAGTCGTAATAACCACAAAACCTGATGCTAAAAAGTACTCGTCAACCAATGATGTCGGGGGCGCTACAAGCACCTCAGCCGTCGTAGCGTCCGCCGCTACACAATTCTTTCACTTGTTCGTACTCTTTCTTAGCTCCTTCAACCAGTTTGCCTCGTCCCTTCCGTTTGTTTTTTAAAATTTAAATAGGACATGATGTTGTCACACTGTCCCGTTTGTTATCGCACTGGCGTTTGTTTCTGTTGGGGCCCAGAGTTTTCTGTCGTATGTTGTATTATTTCGTTTGTAACTGATTGTTGCTACTATTCGACATTACACTCCACATTGCCAGCTGCTCGCCCTTTTTCATTGCTGCCATACAAAGAATGAACACGCTCATCCTTTTTCATTGCTACCTTGCGAAAAATGAACATGTCCCCGCTCTTTTAACAGATGTCGTGAAAAGAATGAACGTGCACATCCTCTCACATAATTTACTGCATTTAAGTTGGTTGTGGCAATGACTGCTTTCCTCACCTATGATTCAGTGCATGCAAGTGAAGTAGCCTAGCCTCTCATCCATGGTTCTGTACAAGCGATACTGATCTAGCCTTCACTAATAGTACAATTTATGTTATGAAATTTATACCAAGTTCCTACTTACATGATTTCTTGACATGCCTCTGAGGCAGTAGGAACAGAGTCATGGTAATGTACAATTCCGGGGAATTGAATAAGTGGCAGCTGTTTAGCAAGTACAGTTTGAAAGGTATCTGTTTTGTCTGAAGATTGTGAAGAGGAAGAAAGCACCTGAAAATAAACAGAAGATCTATATACAAAATTCTAACAATTTCATTGTAAGAGAAAACTTATTAATACAAGCTGGAATGTCTGGAAGCATATCAGAATTAGATTTCAGGACACTAAAGAAAGGCAACGTTAACGTTGTCACACTACAAGCTATGACTTGCTTCACTCTGTGCACTGTGTTAATGCAGCAGAAGTCGCCTTCTACACAATGCATGCAGTAATTCCAAGAATTGTCTTTACAACAAATATAACAATTCATTCTAAAATCTTGTTAATCAAATTTCTGTACTGATATCGAGGTGTCGAAGAAAAGTAGAAATTGTTTGTAACTTTAGTTAACTATACCCTTTCTTGCAGTGCACATAGTACATCCCAGCCATTTCTCCTTTAATGAATATACAAAATACATAGGACTTTTACGTGAAAATACGGGACATATTTTCTTTCTAATACATAGGAATACACAGGATATTTTCTTTTCCTAATTTAGAAAAGTTACAAGTTGTAACTTATTTTTAAATGCATATTGTGCCTCTTTCTTTGCCTAACATCCTTCTTTCCCTCTCTGCATTTCATCAATTCATTTATTTTCTTAAGCTTTTCCTTCTTTTCTGCAATTTTAAGTTGTTCTGCTTTTTTCCCTCTCCTCAAGTTAGGTTTGTCCTCATAGGCCTTAGTCAGTCTTGTGTCGACAGATCTCCATTCATTGAGGCCTCTGACAAATTTACCCTCTCACTTGTAACAACACTGCCACTTTCCGAAAAACCATGTCCAACTCTGCTATCGCGTTTCAGTTCAAGTTTCACCTAGTTTGCCTAGTGTCTAGCAGGGAGGCTAACCAGTCCACTCTTTCACAATGACTAACAAGCATGACAAAACCATGTTCTACTTTGCAAGTGTCACAGCAGTAAAGTAGTTACTAGTCTACCACTTGTTCCGTAGTAACTACCACTGTTAACTGCAGCTCTCCACTTAACAGTTTTCATGCAGAAAACATTATAGCCAGTAGTGGTCAATCCTCCTCATACTCTCTTTGATCCATCAGTTCTCTGCAAGTGTTGTAGTCTGATAAACTCGCCACTCACCTCCAGTACATCAAACGATAAGGCTTTAGCCAAATTGGCAAAAATAGTCCATGCTTCACTATAGTTTGTTCCACATTATGTTTTCAGAAAACTGACTGGATGACGACTCGTTTCCTTGCACTAAGAGTGCAAAAACATGTGGATATCACACTTGTTGACTCTACAAATTTACTGTTAGAGTTTACGAATGGGATGTTTACGGATTTTTTGCACTCGTAGTGGAAGAAAACGTGGCGTCATACAGTCAGTTTTCTGAAAACATAATGTGGAACAAAGTATAGGCACTTCAGGCTTTAGAGTCTTGCAGCTCTTAAGAACACAGTTGTCAAGTGGCAGCTTCTCCAGCATGTATTTTGCCACTCTCTTGTAGGATTTACCAATACCCAACACAAACAGCTTCCATTTTTCTTGAGCAACTCTGTAAGTACGGGGCGACATTTTCCCCTATCTTCAGATATTTCTCTGTCAGCTGAATGCTTATATCTTCTAGATTCACCCTTTTAAGGTGCATACCAGTTTTGCAATCTTTCAGACTATCACTCTTGACAAATATTTCCAATAATTGCTTTTGTTGTTGAGAGAAATATTATTCTTGGAGTATAGGAATCAGTGGCTCCATTGTTTGAAAGAATGTTAAGAAAAAACCTCTACAGTATTTACGTCTATTTTAAAGCAGCAAAGAATAACTCGCAGCCTGAAAATAGTTGTCGACATCAGATGGTCTGTAAATATAATGAAAATTGCTTGCGACATACGACAATTTTCGATATAATCAATGTCTGCATAAAGATGATTCAGAAAGAACAAATTGATCAAATTGATCAAATTGAAAAATTGATAAACACAAAGTCACTTGGGTTTATTAACAATCAAATTCCAGTCTTAAGAAATTAGGAAATATTAAAATTACTGATAAGTCAGATTATTTAGGCTTCACAGGTCTGGCCATCATTGGCTGCTTGTTATCAAACAACAAGGTTGAACTTAAATACTCTCCAACTAAATTCACAACAGTATGTATCTTCCTTAACACTAGGACAATATCATAACCAAAGCATGGATCTAGACACACGCTAGTGTGTTGCGCCAAGTTAGGCAACAAACATCACAACAAACATCACATCAATTCAATTATCGAGGTTGTAAACCATTGTAGTGCGACGCCATAGCGTCATTGTCTTATATCCTGAAGCATAGTTGGGCACATTTCAGGTACTTGGGGAAAAATAATAATACGATACAAAAGCTTAAATTGTGTTGAAATAGAGAGCAATGACCCACCTGACAAAAATTAACTTGTGTTTGAATGCCAGCTATGCTGCTTTCAATTCAAAATCTGCCCCTCAGTAACGTTGAAAATCTGCTCATCCCCATGTTAAATCCCGTAGGGTGATTATTCATCGATTCCGAGATAACGGGAAGACTTCCAGCTATGAAACTGGACGAACGGGTGCAGTACAATACGAACTGCGTACCTTTTATGGTTTGGAGCCTGGGGAAGTAACAGGGATGGCGTGGGAAGGCGCGTAACTACGAAAATATTGTTATAACCATTGTTAGTATTGTCGGCATTGTCTCTCATTGGACGGCTAAAGTTCCGAGAATGAGCTCGTGTATACTGACGTACGTGCCTAGGCACACACTAGTGTATCACGATAAATCTAAACAACGTTGCAAAGAAATTGTATTCACGTCCAATTCACGAAAAATAAACTAAGTGTAAAAACAAAGCAAAATAAAAAAAGCCAAAAACTGGTAAGGAGGCCACCAAGTTGAGAGTGGTTTGGCCCTTCAAAGGAGTGATATCAACACACCAAAACTAATTAAATACAACAATTACAACAAAATTAAAACCAAACCAAAAACCAATAAAGAGGTTCGACTAAGTTGAGAATGGTTCGGCCTATAGGCAAAAGGTAGTAGCAAATTGTTGAAAACCAATTTCTTGTATCAAAAACCAGAACTGGTAAAAGGGGCCGCCAAGTTCCGAATGGTTCGGCCCTTCAAAGGAGTGATATCAACACACCAAAACATTCGCCAACTTAATCGCACCGAATAATACTTTGGACGTCAAATGAAAACTTGAACATTGCTACCGAAAGTAGCAATGTTCTAGTTTTCATTTAACCTTCGAATTATTAAGCGGTACGATTAACTTGGCGAATGTTTTGGTGTGTTGATATCACTCCTTTGAAAGGCCGAACCATTCGGAACTTGGCGGCCCCTTTTACCAGTTCTGGTTATGATATGATAAAATCCAATCAGCACTCTACAACCACAACATCATCAAGCACAAACGGCTATCACTCAAATGCAAGAACACCACTGATCAAATACTAGATTGCACACTATACTTTAATTCAAGCGTAGTATTCACTTATCTGTATAAGGCTGGCTAGCAAATGGACCAAGGCAAATCTCCAGTGACTCCTGTCTCCCCCAAGACAACACTAGTGGAATTGAACTGTAGCAGCAAGACCCCTGGCAAGAAGCCTGACCCCAGCTTTATTTCCTCTACATATATGAACCCTACACTTGGGAAGCATGACTGACACATAGACTTTGCTCTACTCAACATCTATCTACAAGTGGCTCCATCCGTTGAGAGAGCCGGTTACTAAAACAGCAGCCTCTGGGGAAAACCCAAGTCCACCCACTAGCCTACATCAGGCACACTGTAACAGAGCTTGTTGGGTACGAATAAATAAGTGGAGAATTACACTCATACAGAAATAGTGTTTGATGGTTACCTGCCTTGTGTTGATTAATTAATTAATTAGTTGATTAATTAATCCAACTAATTACAATAATTAATTAGGCCATTAACGATGCATATTATGACGAGGGGCTGGCGTGGGCCTTGCCCCCGTCATAATTATACTCCCTCGAGCGTAGTCACATCAAAACTTGGGGTTTTATTACGATAAGAGAGCACACATTGATACATGCAGCAGTCGCCTCCTCTCCTGCCTTACTCCAAGGCCCACCGAGATACGTTCTGGGGAGGTTGGTGGCGGGATTGGGATGATGGTCATCCTGACAATATTAATTAAATCTTAAACACACAAAATCAATTAAATGATATGTAAAATCATTACATAAAATGTCAAACTTTAACATAAAAGCTTGTCAAAATATAGGACTGTATTTATAGGACAAAGCACACAAAAATTGGAAATATAGGAAATATAGGATGGCTGGAATGCCTGGGTGCAGGTACAAGGCACCAACAGCAGGTGGATGCTTGCTGCTAAAAGCTAGCAGTATAGGGTTAGTCAACTTGGGACATGCCTAACCTGCCGCTACGATGCGAGAAGTCATGGCTGGCAACAAAACAAAACAAAAATCGAGAGAAAACTTGTGTTGACAAGAGATACAATGGTTTGTTGGCCTGATTCAGTGAACACTTATGTGTTTCAGTTTTCCTTTTACATCAGTATAATTTAAAATTTTGGGTTACGACAAGCATTATGGCATGGCCACATATTTTATGAATGCTTATTTCACTACCCTCGAGGACAAGCTATCACATTCAGTTAAAGTTTCACCTAGTTTGCCTAGTGTCTAGCAAGGAGGCTAACCAGTCCACTCTTTCACAATGACTAATAAGCATGTCAGTGCAATGGTTGCTTTTTACAATAATTTGCATAATGTATGCTTTCAGAAAAAAATACAATCTTTAAATTCTACAAACAGTTTAAAAGGACATAACTTCTCAATATATTCTAGCATTCTGCGTGAAATAGGTTTCGCAACATTTATAGTACCCCTATAAATTCTTAATAGTACTAGGGATGGGTCTGTTGTATTTTTTTGACTTCGGTTCCGGTTTCAGTTTTCATGCCCACAAAACCGCGATTTCGGTTTCGGTATCGGTTTTTGCACTCCTCGTCACCAACCAGATATTTTGAAGTTTTTTGTGTGCTCGTAACAGTAGTATCACGAGCTTCTAAATCAGTCAAGCTTTCACTTTCATCAGCGTCATAAACCATGGGTCTATCTGTAGTCCGGCAGGTGGCACAAAAACCCAAAAGAATAGTCTGCACAAAATGTTTTGCGCAGAAATGTTCTACAATCTGTCAGTACTCCAAAACATAATGATGCCACCTTGGCACCCTTGGGGAATTCAAGATGGCATCCAAAAATGGCTATGAAAAACGTTTTTTTTTTTTGCTTATAGAATCTAAACCGTTCATCCGATTGAAAATTAACCGGTTACCAATTATGTTTGGAATAAACTTTCCTTCAAAAAAGGCTCTATTCATATTTTTGGTAAAATTAAACCTTCTTGCTGAAATTCGTTATTTAAGTTATTTTGGGCCGTTAAAGCATGGGACGTATACAATTTCTGACTTTAAACAGTTACAGTACCCGTTCTAATTTGGATAAATGGATGTGATAAGGCTTAGATAAAAAATGTAGATGTATATTTTCCAACAAGGGTAATTAAAACAATTTTTTTAATTAGGAACTAAGCTACGACAGTTTACCTATGTTAGAGCTGTGCTTTTCGCTCTAATTTACCACATGTTCCATCTTGAAACTGCTGCACCACCCGTTTTAATTTCGGATAAATGGACGTGATTAGCTTAGATGAAATATGAAGATGTATATTTTCCAACAAGGGTAATTAAAACAATTTATATTAATTAGGAACTAAGCTACGACAGTTTACCTACGTTAGAGCTGTGCTTTTCGCTCTAATTTACCACAAGTTCCATCTTTAAACTGCTGCAGTATCTGTTCTAATTTGGATAAATGGATGTGATTAGGCTTAGATGAAAGATGTAGATGTATATTTTCCAACAAGGGCAATTAAAACGATTTATATTAATTAGAAGCTAAGCTACGGCAGTTTAAAGATGGAACTTGTGGTAAAATAGCGCAAAATGTACAGCGTTACGGTGTAGAAAAACTATCGTAGCTTTAGGGCTGGTACTTTCCGGTTTTTTAGTTATCCATTTAACCGGTTTTTTTTCCGGTCGGTTACACGAAAACCGTTTTTCCGTTTTCAGCAAAAAATACAGCCAAAAAAATGTCACCCCTGTGTAATACATTATTAAAAAACAAAGCTGAAAAAAATATGATTTAGGCCTTGGTAAGACAAGCACAATTATTGACTAAATGTTGCATTTTGAGACTTAAACTAGAAGAAACTTGACGTTGATAAATTTAAGTACTTACTTTATCAAGAATTTTGACTTTTATGTAGCTTTAAAATTTCTACAATGTGGCTTAGGCCTACTAACGACAACGTAAGCCAAAAACAAAACAACAAAATTTAACAACGTTAAATTATAGACGAGTCTACTTCTCCATGACGCGGGGAGGGCAGATGCTAGCCAGCTTGTCTTTAACTGCCTCGTGCATGCGCTGGCGATCAGCAGTTTGTTTCGAAGAAAGTAAGCCAGCTTCGATGGGACAACAAGCCCATGCGGATTATTTGTAAATAAGCTCCCCCTACCCACCCCGGTTTTTTACTTTCACTGATATTGAGTGTTTGGATTAGTAGGCCTAAATGATGACACTTGGCTATTTTTGGCTCGTTCACCGCGGGTTTTGAATGGTGCACGCAGCAAACGTTTTTCGGATATGGGTTTTATAATCCATGTAACGGAACGTGGAACGGTTTCCGGTTAACCGTGTAACCGATCCCAGCCCTACGTAGCTTAGCTTCTAATTTATAAAAATCATTTTAATTACCCTGGTTGGAATTCGTTTAAGCCTAATCACGTCGATTTATCCGAATTAGAACGGGTGGTGCAGCAGTTTAAATATGGAACTTGTGGTAAAATAGGACGAAAAGCGCAACTCTACACCGTAGGTAAACTGCCATAGCTTAGTTGCTAATTAATATAAATCGTTTTAATTGCCATTGTTGGAAATTATACATCTTCATCTTTCATCTAAGCCTACTCTCGTCCATTTATCTGAATTAGAACGGGTACTGCAGCTGTTTAAAGTCAGGAATTGTATAAGTAACATACATTAACGGCCTTAATAACTTAAATAACGAATTTCAGCAATTAAGATTAATTTTACCAAAAATATGAATAGAACTTTGTTTGAAGGAAGTTTTAGTCTAATGTGACAACGGTTTCTACAGCTTCCTCCTACTCCGTAAGCTAGGGCCATAGTGGGCCTCTTTACCTTGATGCTATGGCTCCATACTATGTATTCTGTATACTCTATATCTTTATTAATGTATTCCAGTAATGCTATGTACTTTGATGTATGGTCCAGTCCCTGGAGATCAGTGGTCAGGATGGCTCTGGCCTTGCCTGCCCCTAGGGGTAGCTGCTAGCAGAGATGGCTCATGGGATACCAGGATATAGTACAGGAAGTACCTTGCACCACCAGCGGCAGGTACTGGCTGCAGCTCTAGGTACTTAAGGCCTTGCAGCCTCACTCTGGGAGCTAGTCCCTAACCAGCTAAGAACTGTACCACTTTGCAAGTAGCCCTGATCAGAGCATCCTTGAACCATTGGACATCTCCTGAGGACAGACCACGTGGCCCTGGAATAAACCCTGAATTTGCCACCCTTCTGGCGTTCTTCCTTGTACCGGGCATAGCGGGGTTGCACAAGTGGTGCATCAGCCGTCCATTTTTCATCTAGGAAGGGACTCATTTTCACCAAGAAGCCTTTTTGGAATGCCGGCAGCCATCTTGGATGTTCCATTTTCACCTGGGACCCCAGCCTTCAGTGAGTAACCAAGAGACAACCTGAGTAGTTGTGAGTACTGTGAACTGTGTTGAGATAGCAATAACTTTTATTTATATTGCAGTGGAGATTAGTTTGGATCAGTCAGTGCTTTTTGTTTTATTGGAAGATATTGTGTAGGCTAGTGCCTTTTAACTTTTACCTGTTGAGACTTTGCCCTAATAACCCTTGGTTGTGTAGGCTACTGAATTATAGCCTTGAAGTAACTTTTCATAGCCTATAGGCCTAAAGCTTTCAAGATTGTGAAATTTTATGCCAACGTCCACTAGATCTAAGCCAGATTTAGACCCTGACTCTTGGGATTTAAGTTGGGACCCTAATAAAATAGGGAAAAGGCCTAGGTCTAGAAGGGAACAAGCAGCTAGAATGACTACCCCTATTATTCCACAAGTTGTGCAATCACCATTAGGGGTTACCCCATCAAGATTAGCAGTTCAGTTTCCCCCAGCTAGCCCTAATATTCAAGTGACACCTAATTTGAGTCTAAATACTACATCAGCAAGCCTAAATGTTAGCGAGTCAAGCCCTGCATTGACTTTACCAAATATTGGACAATTGTTTTCACCTGTTACAAGTAATACTGGTGTTGCACGAGGTGTTCCATTTGTGCCAAGTGTGCCTTCAAATGTGAATTTGCCTTTTCCACCTGCTTGTGTAGCTTCAGTAACAACTACTGCTAATTTGCAGCAGCAGCAGCTAATTCCAGTAACCCTAATATGGACTGACCCCTCTGGACAAGCTCAGACATGTTCTATTTTACCAAATGACCCTAACATGGACTGGCCCCTCTGGACAAGCTCAGACATGTTCTATTTTACCAAATGACCCAGTGTTCCAAATGCTTGGGAAGCCTTCAGTGACTGTGTCTTCAGTGCCAAATTATTCTGTACCCTTGCCTGGACCAAGCCAGGTGTCAACTCAAATGCCTACTCATGTGCCAAATTATTTTAACCAGCCTTTTTCAGCTAATAATTCTACTGACACTGACATCTTGGATTTGAGTCCTAAACTGGAGTCAGTAGTTAATTTTTTTATGGGGAGGTGCTAATCCGGTACGCGCAACTAGTGCAGCACCTAAGCCACCATTAACTTCAACAACTAATGTTTTCAGTTCACCTGTTATGAACCTAGCAGTAATCTAGTTGGTAGTAGTTCAAATGTTGTTAGCTGTTCATCACAGAATAATTACCAGAGAGCTGTTGAAATGTCAATACCTTTGCCTAAAATGGAAGCTTTGAAAATTGGAAAATTTAATGGGTTGAATGACACAATTTTCCCCTCAGCTTTTATTATGAAATTGGATAGAATTTTAAAGGTTAGAAAGGGTTGATGAGAAATTGTTTATCCACCAAACTGTTCCATCATGGTTAACAGGGGATGCTGCTGACTGGTTTTTAGCAAATGATTCTTTTTCTAGTTGGGAGAATTTTAAAACCTTGTTTTTGGCCAAGTTTGAAGTACAGTCACATGGGTATAACCTAATTGCTAAGGTTAGAACTATGAGAACCCAAGAAAATGAAAGTTTCATTAAGCATTTTAATAAATGCACAGATATTTTACAGAACACTGGTGCTAGAATCAGTGATTTTGATCAAATTGAAGCTATTTTGGAAACACTGAATTCGACTTTTCACATGCCTATGATGTCAAGAAAATTCACTTCTTTGATAGATTTTAAAATGCAAGGTCTTTTCTTGGAAAATATTATTCAAAGGAGACAGGATAATCCAAAATCCAATCCGAACTGGAGTTTCAAATCTTGGTAACACTAGAAATGGTAGAAATCGTGGTAGAGGTAATGGGAATAGCAGCACTAGTTTCTTGCCTAAATACAATGCAAAGTACACTTGTAACATTTGTAATGCAGTTGGGTGGACTTCTAAATTCTGCCCTAACAGGTTAAATCACCAACAAAATCAGGTTGCAGTCAGAAGAAACGGCAGCAATAGGTTCAATTCAATAATTCAAATAGTAGCAATAGCCGCAGAAATGGACGAACCTTTTTTAGCAACCGTGGTCGTGGTAGTAATTATAGTAGTGGTAATCTTGCACAGGGAATTTGGTGCTTGAAGTGTAAAAATTCGTCGCACGAAACACAAAACTGTGGTAATTATATAGAACAACGCCTTTTAAAGCTATCGACATAATTCAAGTACCTGTAGATTCCTTTCATCGTTGCGGTTCAGAAAATCATAACAAAAACTTGCGCAAGCGCTTTTTTCTTTTATAAAATAAGTTTTAATACACGTTAAAACGCTATTGACAACCGTGGTTAGGCCGCCATAACGCGCGACGATGGGAGCACAACAAGAAAACCTGATTTCGACCAGAACATTACTAAATGGAAATTATCTTTTTCATTTGCGTCAGCATGGCTGAAGCGGTGATTTGTGATGGATGAGAACTGTCGTTCTATTTCTATATCAATATTTCGTTACAGTGTGAAACATCGTCAGCAGGGGCGCGCTTTGCGCGCACTATTATATACATAGAGAATTTGTGCAATCAGAAATAGTATGACGTAAGCAATTTGTGAAACAACCAAGTGTTATAATTCGTTCCTTGTTTAACAAATGCTTGCGTCATACTATTTCTGATTACACAAATTCTCGATGTATATAATAGTGCGCGCGAAGCGCGCCCCTGCGGACGGCATTTCATACTGAAAAATAAATTGTCCCGGGAAGGATATAATTTCCGTTTACTAATGTTCTGGTCGAAATCAGGTTTTCTTGTTGCGCTCCCATCGTCACACGTTATGGCGGCCTAACCACGGTTGTCAATAGCGTTTTAACGTGTTTTAAAACTTATTTTAAAAAAGAAAAAGGCGTTTGCGCAAGTTTTCGTTATGATTTTCTGAACCACAACGACAAAAGGAATCGAAAGGTAGTTGAATTATGTCGAAAGCTTGAAAAGGCGCTGTTCTATAAAATTACCAAAATTGCCGTATAAATCCTGCTATTGGTTATTCTCCGAATAGAAGCACTGTTGCACAACTTCAAGAAATTGAGTTGGATTCTGATGCACAGGAATTCGTGCCAAAAATATGAGTCGCAGTTTGGGACATAATTAAGTTACCTAAAATATGTATAATATGGCGAATATATAAAACATTTTGCGCATATATATAATATTTCGTTAAATATATAAATATTTTAACATATATAAAATTATGTTCCATATATAAAATATTTTCCATATATAAATTTTATTCCATGTATAAATTATCTTTCAGACATAAAATACTTTCCATATATATAAAATATTTTCCATAAATTAAATACTTTCCATATTATGCAATTTTTTCCATATATATGAAGTTTCCTCGTGCAATCCTCACATATAAAGTTTTTGTGCGCATCAATCTGCGCAGGTCTCCGCCCTAGGTGAGCAAAGCCATCTACCGGCAGACAGTGCAACTATCGCCTTGCGCGTAGTGGCGTGGCGCGTTGCGACGTTCGCTACTGTTGCCTATTAACGATACAGGACAGAACAGAACGCAATTCATTTGCAAGTAGGCTTCAAATTTAAGGCAGTTTTCAGAAAAAGCGTAAAATAAAAATGTACGTTTAAATATTGTGTTAGTATGCTTACACCTAGTGCTGGGTGGTATCGGAAATTTTCGGTACGGTACGGTATCGGTATTCTGAAAAAAAAATTCGGTATTTTCGGCATTCCGGTATCGGTATTCACCTACCTGGGTAATTGAAGCATACCCTCGTGCCAAGCTGCTACTAAATGATACAGTGCAAACCAGGCTGTTTTCCGATGTCTGATTTCAACATCAGGGCTCTACCTGAATGATTGAGTCAACTTTAATGACTGAGTAAATATTTTGCAAATTGGTCATTGGTTTTTCCCCTTATTAACTTCTTAACAGTTTATGCTATTAATTTAAATTTAGGTCCGTTGGGAAGCTGAGGAAAAATAGCTTCGAATGGTATATTGGAATGTCCAAATCGGCCAAAAATTGGCGAAGTTATTAAAAAATCAGCTAGACACTAAAAATGTACGGTATTTCGGTATTATGCAAATACCGATTACAGTTTCGGTATTCAAAAAATACCGATAACCGCGGTAAAAATACCGATACCGCCCAGCACTACTTACACCATGACAGAAAAATGTAGGAATTAATTACATCTGTGCTATAAAAATGAAATTTCGTAGCACAGTATCATTTCTACGATAATTATTTATTTCTGCCATGGCGTTAAGCTTACTTTTAATACTAAGGCACCATTTAAATTCACGTTTTTATTTTTAAGTTTCTTACAAAACAGCTTTAAAATTTATGCTTATTGCAGGTTATGCTTCTGTTTTCGGGCAGTAGAAGCTAAATTGCCAGGCCTAACGATGATCATGATGATCATGTTGATGCAGAACCAGAGCTGCCCGCCAATGAACCATGGTTATGAAAAAATAAATCAGCTAACGGTTGGAAACGTTGATCAAAGCTATTTAATTCAGAAAAAAAGATTCTTTGAAAACTGAGATATTAGCAGTTTTCGTTTTTTTCCTTATGATACCGATGATCCTTTGTTTATTACTCCCGTCACTCACTCAGAAGCTATAGACGACTCTGCGCATGACTGTTAATCGCATTGCATTCAAAAGTTAGAAGCGATTGCGGTTGCAAGCGAATAGCAAATCAATAAATTCCACACAAATAAATGTCATGAATGTCGACGCATTCAGCGAACAACTGTAATATTTTACTAGTTTATCACTGTATGCATTACATGAATATCCAAGAAACACAGAATTTTTAATTAGAAACAAATTGTACCGTAATCACATGCAACGAAGTGTTGTAGCCCAAGTACCACTGTACCGGACGTTCCGTACCCTCGTGCCCAAAAGCTCTTAAAAATAGCTGCTTACGTTTTTTGGCCGACTGCGACAGAGTCACCTCGCAAGGGGTTCGGGAGTCGCATTATGAGGTATTTTCTTAATGTATTCGACGTCGTATCTTACGTTTTGTGTCGAAAGCGAAATGGACGTGATGAAAGCGATCAAGTCGAGACTAGGGCCCCTGGTTCTGCATCATCATGATCATCGTTAAGCCTGGCAAGATAGCGCCTACTGCCCGCAAACAGAAGGCAGCTTACCTGCAATAAGCATCAATTTTAAAGCTGTTTTCAAAGAAACTCTTAAAAATAAAAACATGAATTTAAATGGTGCCTTAGTATTAAAAGCAAGCTTAACGCCATGGCAGAAAGAAGCAATTATCGTAGAAATGATACTGTGCTACGAAATTTAATTTTTTATAGCACAGATGTAAGTAATTCCTACTTTTTTCTGTCATGGTGTAAGCATACTAACACAATATTTAAACGTACATTTTTATTTTACCCTTTTTCTCAAAACTGCTTTAAATTTGAAGCCTACTTGCAAATGAATTGCGTTCTGTTCTGTCCTGTTGCGTTAATCGCAACAGGAGCTAACGCGCCACACCACTACGCGCAAGGCCAACTGAGATAGTAGCTGCGTTGGAGCAAAGAGCGCAACTACTATCTCAGCTGGCCTTGACTACGCAGGCCATAGTTGCACTTTCTGCCGGTAGATGGCGTTGCTCACCTTGGGCGGAGACCTGCGCAGATTGATGCACACAAAAACTTTATATATAAGGATTGCACGAGGAAACTTCATATATATGGAAAAAATTGCATAAATGGAAAACATTTTATATATGGAAAATATTTTATATATGTAAAGTATTTTACGTATGGAAAAAATTTATATATGCAAAATATTTTATATATGGAAAGTATTTTATGCATGGAAAATAATTTGCATATGGAAATAATTTATATATGGAATAAATTTATATTTATGGAACAAATTTATGTATGGAAAATATTTTATGTATGGTACAAAATATTATAAACATGCGCAAAATATTTTATATATTCGCCACATTATATATATTTTAGGCAACTTAGTTATGTCCCAAATGGTGCCTCATACTAAAAACCCGAAAGCCTTCTAGTTTTAGTCGGTGAAGCTGGAAAAGGCGTATCTTCTTTTCAAAACCGACCAATTCCTAACAGAAATTGTCTAGGCGATCTTGTTGAGCCTACACCGGCACCGTGTGCTTATTTTTCGCTTAAATTCGGTAAAGAATATGCAGACACCATACTCGATAGTGGCAGTACAATGTCCTACATAAATATTTCACTAAAAGATGACTTGTTAAAAATGGGATGTGAATTCACGCAACGTCCTTATCGGGTTAGAGTTGCCGATACTCGTTTTGTTGAGTGTCCGGGTTTCGTTCTGGCTACATTTGATTGCGCAACGAACTGTAACTCTTCCACTGATCTTGATGGAAAACACAATCCAGCCGGTAATCCTTGGCGTAGATTTTTAGCAGTCAACGGGTTTACAGCCAAATTTCACGTCGAACACTTGGTTTTGGCAGGATAAACCTTCGAAAATCTACAAGCTGAATCGGGAGACGGGTATAAACGAAGTCCATCAGTCCCAGGCAACTGCTACACCCATAGAGCCAGATGAGTTTTGTGCCACAGAGCAAGACATTCGTAATAAAGTAAATGAGAGTGACGTTTTGACAGATGACGAAAAAGATCAGTTGTTCAAGGTATTAATGAAATATACATTTGTTTTCAGTTCGAGAATTGGTCTGATAAGCCCAGTTATGGAAATTGATGTTGGCGATCACCCACCAATCCCGTTGAAGCCATATCCAGTTTCGAAGTTTAAAGAGTTGCAATTACGTCAGCATGTAGATCGGATGCTGGGGCTTGGGGTTATCGTCCCCAGCACGAGTGCATGGTGTTTTCCGGCGTTTATCATCCCCAAGAAGAATAACACCACGCGTTTTGTAATAGCATACAATAAATTGAATGAAATAAGCAAGATGCAAAATTTTCCTACTCCTAGAATTGATGACATGGTGCAGAGGTGCCCTAAGAGCAAGTACCTAACACTTTTTGATCTAACCGAAGCATACTGGCAAGTAGGGGTGACGAAACGAGCAGGTGAGGTGTCATCTTTTTTGCACCCCGTTCGGAAATTTTACACCTTTCAAAATCATGTTTGGTGTCAAGCAAGCACCAGCGTTTTTCTGTGCCTCAGTTTCACGAATGCTCGCCCCTCTACATTATCTGAACGGACAGAGCTATTTTGATGATATCTCGATTATGTCACAGGAATTCCTATTGCACTTGATGGCGATCGAAGACACCCTAATGATTTTGGGTCGTGAAGGATTAAGTTAAAACATAAAGAAGACAGACTTTTGTAAGAAAGAAATAACCCTGTTACGTTATGAGGTTACGAGTGATGGTGTTTTGCCGAATCCTAGTAAGAAGGAAATTCTGGAGAATTGGCCACGCCCCAAAAGCATTAATGAGCTCCGAAAATTTCTCGGTTTGGCGGTTTTTTTCCGTACATTCGTGATGTCATACTCGGCGATTGCAGCGCCTCTTTTTTCGGTGCTAAAAGGTAAAGCTCCGAAATTTATCTGGGAGGCGAAGCAGGAACAAGCTTACCAGAAAATCAAGAAAATGTTGGTAGACGCTCCCTTGTTTGCAGCACCTGATTATAATCAACCTTGGATAATTATGGCGGACGCATCTTTTTCAGGGGGCTGGAGTGATTTTATATCAGGTCGATCCACTCACTAAAGAGAAGAAAACCATAGATATCATCTCTAGACGTTTGACAGTGGTGGAACAGAGATTTTCTAATAGTGAAAAGGAATTGATGAGTATTATTTGGGCAGTACGTAAGTGTCGTAGATACATAGAAGGGGGTGTGATAACAATTTTTAGCGACCATAAGGCACTTTCGATTTTATCCAAGGTAAGCTCACCAACGGGACGCTTAGCGAAGTGGCTTGTGAAGTTATCTCAGTTGGACGCTAATAATCTGCTTCGTCCCAGGTGCACAGAATCGTATCGCTGATGTGTTGTCTCGACGATACGAATCTGAGAGAGACTTTACTCCTATCACTAATCCAATCTTGATACCGGCTATGGATGAACCAAGCCCTATTCACTCGCTCCGAAATGTACGCAACTTTCCGACTAGAGCTCGCGCGATCAAAACGTGCTGCGCCATCTGTAGGAAGCAACTACGAACTAAAGCTTCACCATGGCTACTTCCGGACAAATCCAAGATGGTGGTGTCGTGTGATCACCAAGTCTTAGTCGCTTCACGGCCACAGAGCAGTACAACACGAAACAGTTTGTCTAAATTATCTTCTTTAACATTAGAATTGCCTTTTTATTTTTGTCCACGCGGGTCCTGCTAAAATTTACACGATTTCTAAAACTGAAATTGTAATGAAGTTAGCCGCTAGTTGAGTTTTGTTGTTTCGTAGCTCGCTTTCCATAGTCGAAACTGAAACTGCATATAACGATGCCGCAGTAATGACGCTAGAGCTGTAGTCTCAGTCACTTCCGCTGTTGTTGGCTTGGCGCTCTCGTGGCGAATTTGAGAAACTAGAGAATTCTGGCAGATTCTGGCCAGAGTTTTGTACGCGTTGCGTAAACGGTAAGTGTAGCAAGTGGGTTATCCCGTAACGAAGTGTAGTCATTAATCCAAGGATGAACGAACGGGTCAGAATTGTTATGTATTTAACGATTGTTTGTGTAATCAGATCGATGTTGAGCTGATTACACTTGATCAAGTTAGAGCAGAAATGTTAAAAGACAAATACACGTTAGCATTAAAGTTAGTTTTGGAAGGAGAAACGAAGGAAATAAGGTACGATTCGCCTTCAGTTCATAGTTTTGTGTTGAAACACCAGCAAAAGTCAATTGTGAGTGACGGAATAATTTATGTGGATGTAAATAAAGATGTTATTGATACGCCGAGTTTGAAAATTCTGGTGCCCCGTTCGCTACAAAAGAAAATCATTCAGCTAGTACACGATACGTTTACAGGACCTCATGTGGGTGTTTACAAGACGATAAAAGCAATATTTTATTTGTACACATGGTTGAGCGCTTCAAAGTTGATATCAAATTACGTAAGGACGTGTAAAGTTTGTCAGGTCCATAAGGTGCAACAGACTCGAAAGAAGGCTAAAACGATGATAGTAACGGAAAAAGAAGCATGGGAGAGTATTGTTTTTGACCTGAAAGGCCCACTGGTACGAAGTACAAACGGTTTTACTTACATCCTAGTGGTGCTTGATAAGTGGAGTTATTCGGTTGAGTCGATTCCTTTAAGAAACACTGAAGCTAAAACTATAGCAAAAGCACTCATTGATGAAGTGTTTTCACGGCATGGCGTGCCAGCGGAAATTTTTTCCGACAGCTCCAATAATTTGAGGGGGCAAATAATGAAGAATTTATGCCTGCAGTGGCGTATCATGGCTAGATTTCTGTCAGTTTATTCACCTAAGTCCAACCTAGCTGAACGGTGGATGAAAGAGTTAACAAAAACGCTAGCAATTTACGTGCAGGACGAGAAGTCGGGTCATAGAAATTGGGATTTACGTTTAAAACAGCTACAGTTGGCATTAAATTCAGCAACTGATTCGGTGACGGGTTGCACCCCAAGTATGTTAGCGACAGGAAGGGAGTTACGAATGCCCGAAGCCCCTGTCGGGAAAGTACAAACGGACGAGGCTAATTACCCATTACACATCTTAAACTTAACGTCATGAATGCGTGGGATAGTTAGGAGAGCTGTACGTAAACGTCAAGCAGCTAAGTTGAATCGTGCTGCAAAGGCAGATAAGAATAAAACGGGTAAAGAATTTAAAGTCGGAACTAAAGTTTACATACGAAATCACCCTAGAAGTGACAAATCCCGCTATTATATAAAGAAAATGGCACCAATTTACATCGGAAATTACGAGATTGTTAAAAAGTTTAGTCCTGTAGCTTATCAGCTTAAAGATCTTGATACGGGTATTATTTCTCGTTATGTGTATCACATAGATAATTTACGTGAGCAGATTGAAGGTGAGCGTTACCCAGTTAGTGAAGCAGACTCCGAAGAATTTTAAACTTAATTCTAAAAGCAGTAACTGTGTTTCTTCTGGGTCTTCTTTCGGCCAGCAGTAGCTAGATCTAAAAATAATTTCGCATGCAACTCATGGTGTTGCTTGTAGACTGAAAGAAATAGCATTTAAATGCAAATAATCTGGTGACACTCGGGGGTTAACGCTAATGTTAATTACTTAAGAAAAGCCGTGCAAATGCTTAAGTGGAACGTTGAGGTAGTAGCATAGTTTAGTAATAAATTTGTTGGAGTAACCGGATTTTCACCATGGAATTTACACTTTTTTTTTTAACGAATGTGTATTCAACTAACCTAACACGTTAATCTACCCTACAATGAAAACTAACCTGATAACATACAGGAAATGAATCGGGGATTGCCACAATAGAGTTTCTTATTTAATTAGTGATTTGTATGGATTAGGAAACTTGATTGATAATCGATGGAGGACGTGGTGAGACAATTTTTCTTTTTTTTTAACAGCAATTAAAAGCTAATTTCGAGTCAAGCTTAGCTGATTGTTACCGCGTTAGTCACATTTGACATGCGTGGTTACCGATACTTGACAACCGATTTTGACGATTAAGATTTTGAAGTAAAAATCTTTCTTAGCTCATGATAACGGTAGCCGATGGTTAATGGTTACACTTTTTCAAGTGAATTTTCGTGCATCAAGCACTTAGTTTTTTTTTCTCTCTTGACTGTTTTTGCACTGATTGATTGTGATTGTATTTTGAATGTTGAAAAATCGTTTTTGCTTCTGCATAATTTTCGTGAAAATGTTCAAGTAATTAAGTTTGTGTAGCGGGCTTTTACGGGAATAATGTCTAAATTTTGACGCTCAAAGATTTCCAAGACCTTACAAAAAACGTTACTAATTCGCGTAGGTAATGTCACCCTGCTGGAACAGTCAAACGATTGAATTATTAGCAGATAAAAAGCTTAAACGTCCCCATAGCATCCTTAATTTTAGGTTGTTGTTAGTGCGCGCCTTCTTGGTATTATTTTTGAATAATTTCTGAGAACCTTGATTATTGACTGAATAAATAACTTAGCTTAATGAATAATTTTCACTTACCTTGACGAAGCGAGGACGCTTCTTTTCGGGGGCGGGTCCTCTGCAACGACGGTTTCCACAGCTTCCTCCTACTCCTTAAGCTAGGGCCTTAGTGAGCCTCCTTACCTTGATGCTATGGCTCCATACTATGTATTCTGTATACTCTATATCTTTATTCATGTATTCCAGTAATGTGTACTTTGATGTATGGTCCAGTCCCTGGAGATCAGTGGTCAGGATGGCTCTGGCCTTGCCTGCCCTTAGGGGTTGTTAGTGCGCGCCTTCTTGGTATTATTTTTGAATAATTTCTGAGAACCTTGATTATTGACTGAATAAATAACTTAGCTTAATGAATAATTTTCACTTACCTTGACGAAGCGAGGACGCTTCTTTTCGGGGGCGGGTCCTCTGCAACGACGGGCGGGTCCTCTGCGGGTCCTAGCTGCTAGCAGAGATGGCTCATGGGATACCAGGATATAGTACAGGAAGTACCTTGCACCACCAGTGGCAGATACTGGCTGCAGCTCTACGTACTTAAGGTCTTGCAGCCCCTTGCAGCCTTACTCTGGGAGCTAGTCCCTAACCAGCTAAGAACTCTTCATGAAGTGTGCCACTCTGCTAGTTGCCCTGATCAGAGCATCCTTGAACCATTGGACAACATCTCCTGAGGACTGACCACGTGGCCCTGGAATAAACCCTGAATTTGCCATCATTCTGGCGTTCTCCCTTGTACCGGGCATAGCGGGGTTGCACTAAACTTAATTGGTAACCAGTTAATTTTCAATCCGATGAACGGTTAAACGCTAGAAGCATAAGCCGTTTTGTTGTCGCCATTTTGGACGCCATCTTGAATTCCCCAAGGGTGCCAAGGTGGCATCATTATGTTTTGGAGTAGGGACATATTGTAGAACATCTCTACGAAAAAACATTTCCTGCAGACAGTTTTTTGAGGTTAGGCCAAAAATCGGCATTTGGCAACTGGACTACTGTGACACCATTTTCCTCTATTTTCATTTTAACGGACTAGGAGCTTTGCTGGCATTTAAACGCAGAAAGCAAAAGATGATAATTATTAAAAATTAAAATACCAAATCAATCTTTGGTTTTTCAAAACCAACACGAACTCCAAATCGGTTTCGCTCAGTCCTCGAAATCGGTTTCGGTCCTTTAATTGTCTGTTGAAGGCCGCCGCAGACAAATTTTGGCCAAATTTCTGCCGTTTTGTCAATTTTTGACAGACTTTGACATTCCAATACACCATTTTAATTGTCTCGACGAGACCTTTTCAGTGGAGTAGCCATATCAATAGGATAAAGCACTGAAAAGTTATTCCATAAAAACCTAAATTTTTTTTTTTGGGGGGGGGGGGTTAAAATTGGTTTCTATCGTCTTACGAAAATTTATACTACCTGTAAATTTAATTGCATTCAGTTCCTGAGTGCTCTTTAGTTGCTTGAGGTTTTTTCGCTCTCCAGATACGACCAGTGCGTAACCCTACTGCGCATGCGTCAATGCACAGCCCTCATATAAACCATCGCTTTCTTCTCGATATGTCAACCATGATGGTGGCTCAAGAGGGGAGGTAAGGTGGGTATTTACAGGTAGTATAAATTTTAGTAAGACGATAGAAACCAATTTTAATCCCCCCCCCCCCAAAAAAAAAATTTAGGTCTCTAGTCGTCGGCAGAAAATTTCTACTACCTGTAAATTTAATTGCATTTACAGTTGACCTCGTCAATATAGGTTGCGGGCACCATCATGGCGAGTTACCCCGGGTTGCGTACTGGTTCCCCCAAAAGTTAAACAAAAACTTTGCACTTTATTAAGGTGAAACAGAAACAGTCATGTCGGATCTCTTTCGTAAAATGTGGTGGCCCTGAAAAGAGCCGTTTGTTTAGACGGGTCATGCATCCGTCAGGGGTCTTCGACTTGCTTCCGTCTTCTGGAGGTCTTTGTATCTGTTGCAAGTGCTTAATGGGGGTTGACTACACTTCTGGCAGTTACATTGGAGCCAAGTCGGTGTAGATCTCCTTCCTGTCTTGTCATGTCATGGAAGTAGTGGCTGGTGAAGACAGTTTGGCTTCTCCAAGAAGTGGCTTGAAGAATTTCAGCGATGGAGACATGGTTGTGAAAAGCCGAGGAGGTTGAAAGTGCCCTTAGTTCGTGTGCGGTGACTTTGATGTTGTTGTCGGTGCAGCTGATGCTTTTATCTTCGTAGGCTTTGGAGATTACCATTTTGATCCAGTTGGATATCATGGCGGCTGATGTTACGTTGGTCCCTTTGGTGAATGGTAGAAAAAGTTGCAGACGACCACGCAGACATTCAGGGTCCGCTGTTCGTTTGATGTAATATCAGAGTGCTCGAACGGGACAAAGTGTTCTTTCTGGTTCTTCATTGTAGATGTTTGTTAATGCCGGAGTGATTATGGGTTTGGAGGATTCGGAAGGTTTTTGAGTTTTGGCACGGGAGTCAGGTCGTGGTCTGAGGTGAATAAATCTGGAGTTGTCAAAGAAGAAGCAGTAGGCTGGATCGTTTGAGAGAGCCTGCATTTCGCTGGTTCGTAGACTTGCTGCAAGATATGTGAGAAATACAGTCTTCCGGGTTAAGTGATTAATGTGGCAGGTTTGAATAGGTTAGTAAGGTTCCTTGGTTAGGGATTCTAAGACCAGAGGAAGATCCCATTTCGGGAATTTCTGATACATGGAGGGACGTTCGTTTTCGTAGGATCTCAGAAGGGAAGTGATCCGGTAATCTTCAAGAAGGTATCGGTTTCCTGCGGCTTTGTTAAGTGCGGATCTGTAGACCATAATAGTGGATCCTTTGAGGTTGTCTTTGAAGAGGTCATCAAAAAAGGCTAAGAGTTGCTGAATAGGGGGATTGATTGGATTAACTTTCTTTCGCTTACACCAATGAAACCAGCGTTCCCAGTGTCCGTTATATAGTTTGTTGGTCGATTTTCGTAGAGCATTGCTTGCAATTCTGGTGGCCTGTTCTTCAAAAATTCCAGCCTCTTTGATGAGTTTGATGATAGTAGCCACCCGTGCAAATGTAAGGTCTTGGAGTTCGGGTGGAATTTGGTTCCTTTCTGTTGTGAGAGGAGGTCTGGGTAGTGTGGAAGTTCTCTTGAGAGATCTATGAGGAGGTTCAGAAGTTAAGGGAACCACGGGGCTGCAGGCCACTTCGGTGCGATTAGTAGGAAGATCCCAGGAGTTTGTTCGATCTTCGTGAGAATGGTTGGGAGAAGTTTCAAGGGTGGGAAGAGGTAGGCATAAAGGTTCTTCCATGGGAAGGTAAGAGCATCGACGGCGCAGGTTTTGCTGTCCGGAACCGGGCTGATGAATTGGGAAAGTTTGGCATTGTGCCTCGTGGCGAATACGTCGATCATGGGTTTCCCCCAGATGTTGAAGAGATATTCGCAAATTGATGTCTTTAGGGTCCATTCCCCTGAAGGTGGCTTGTTGCGATATACGGCATCCGCAATGACGTTCCGGTTTCCTGGGATATGGAGAGATTGGATGGACGTGTTGAGTTCTTGACAGAGTTGGAAGATGGCTGAGGTGATTTGGTGTAGGGTACGAGAACAAGTTCCACCTTCCTTGCGGATGTAGGCAACAGCGGTGGTGTTGTCTGCCTGGACTTGGACTATTTTGCCTGCTACAAGGTGCCGAAAGTGATTGAGGGCGTTGTAGATGGCTTTCATTTCGAAAATGTTGATGTGATCCGAAGTGTTTGGGGGCCAGACGCCGGCAATCTCGTGATCCTGGATGTGGGCACCCATCCTGTTAAGGAGGCATCCGTGAAAAGCAGGAGGTCTGGGGTGGGTTCGTGGAGGGGTACGGTTTTGGCGAGATTGGTTTCGGTCATCCACCAATGTAGGCATTCCCATGGGAATTCTTCGTTTGTCGGTAAGGTTGTCCTGGATGTCGGGTGACAGGTGTCCCAGTAGTCGATTCGATAATGGTGGAAGGGGCGAGTCTTCCATCTGCCGTACGGGAGGAGATTTGGCATGGAATCGAGTTTCCCGATGAAGGAGTTCAGAGTTCTGAGAGAGTGGGAGGTTGACTTCACGAGTTCCAGTCCGTGTGAGAGTAGGTCGGTTTTCCGTTCTGATGAGGGAGTGACAGTGCTTTCGATTAAGTTGAAATCTACTCCCAGGAAGGTGAATTGCTGGGAAGGTGTTAGTCTTGACTTTTTCCAGTTGATCCCCAGTCCTAGGTTGTGGAGGAATCGAATTGTGAACATTCTGTTTCGGATGAGTTGTTGAGGATTTGAGTTGTTGAGGAGCCAGTCGTCCAGGAAGGCGTTGGCAGTGATTTGGTGGCGATGGAGATGGCCGAGAACAGGTTTCAGGATTGATGTGAAGATCCGAGGTGCGGCATTTAGGCCAAATGGTAGACTTTGGAATTTCTAAACTGTTTCTTGATAGAGAAAGCGGAAGTAGTGAAGAGATGCTGGAGGCATCCTCCAGGTCTATTGAGATGGTCCAATCCATGCTCCTCAGGGAGAGTCGGATGGTTTCGAGTTTCCATTTTGAAGTGGTTGTTGTCCATGAATTGATTTAGTGGCTTTAGGTTGAAGATAATTCTGTTTCCACCTGACTTCTTTGGTCTGAGGAAGATGGAGCTGTAAAAGCCAGGTTTGGAGTGATCTGGGCAGATGCGAATGGCTTTTTTGCGAGAAGCGTATCGATGTCTGAAGTGAGGGTGTCTGAGGGTCTTGTTGCGAATTCCCAAGGAAGGGAAGTTCGAAGGCGAGGATTGGTTATGAATGAGGGACGAAAGCCATGAGAGATTATGGATAGGACTGTGGTGTCGGATGTGATCTGTTCCCAGGCTTGTCTGAAAAACCGGAGTCGACCGCCTACAGGTCTGAGGTGGATGTAGTCATTGGCGTCGATGGGGTTTGCTTCTGGAAGAAGATGCAGAGTATCTGCTGCGATTGTCAGGTGTGGAGCTGCGTTGTATCCTTTTGTTGTTTTGGTTGTTTCTGTGAAAGGATTGGTTGGTGTAACGAAAGGAGTGCGAGTTGTTGTCGTGGGAAGATTTGGACTGTGTTTTGACTGACTGTTTTGGAGGAGCGGCTATGTTTTGGTTGTGTTGAGCTTTCCGAAAAGGTTGGTTAGAAGCTGGCTTGGGTTTAGGTTTACGTGAAATGCTTAGATGAGGTGCCAGAGTTGGGACTAATCCTCTGAAGAGCGTTTCGGATTCGTGAAGGGGAAGGTTGCGAAGGGCATGCTTGGTTGAGGTGTTTAAGTTGGTTGTGGTACCAAGAGCGATGTCACGCAGAAGTAGGGTAGAGTTGAACAGAGCCCTAGTGAACCAGTTGAAACTGTGAAAGGTGGCGAAGGACATTTTCTTGAACAGTTCGGAGATCAGCAGATGAAGGTGTTTGATGTTGCGCTTGCTGGATTCAACGGCGAGTCTCTCGCATAAGGCGTTAATAGCAGTGGCAAGGACATCAGCTTGCGAGGCGGCACGGAGGCCAAGGCGAAGGATTCTGTCGTTTTCTTTAAGAACAGCAGTTCGGACTTCGGCACGTTTTGGGATGAACATGGCGGTTCCGGAATCCATCTTTGCTTCGGTTGCAAGGAATTCAGATTGATGATAGGTTTCAAACTGTCTTGGGTTTGCGGCGCCATCGCCGGAGGATTGGAAGAACCAAGATTCAGAGCCCGGGCGAGGAGGCGGCGGTTCTTTGTCTAGTTCCAAGGGTTCTCCTTTGCCTAATAAGGATCCACCGGTCCTGAGTAAGGTGGTGAGAAGAGTGGTGGATTGGCCGATTCGTGCACGTTGCTTGTTGTTTCTTTCCCTTAGTCCAAAGCCGAAACCTGTTGTAAGTCCTCGGTTAACCTTGGAAGGCGGGGTCGGATCGGGTTTGTAGAGGAAGTTGTCAGTAACGATGGCTTTGAGAAGGTCAAAATTCGGGATGGTTGAGGAATCAGTGTCGCCTTGAAAGGAGTCTTCGAATGGGTCGAGTGGTTGACGCTTGAAGTTGACTTGAGGTTGATTGCGTTGGTGTGCGGCGGGTGCAGCAGCTGAGTTAAGACCATCATCAGGATACAGGACAGCATTGAGCAGGGTCTGAAGGTCAAGCAAAGAGGAAGTGCGCCTTTTCTTACTTGTTAAGGGTGAAGTAAGGGGGGGTTGATTTTCGTTTGTGTGAGTCATTGTCAGAGGATGCGACCCAGTCATGTACATAAGAAGAATTGTGTGTGGAAGGAGCAGGGTTGGGTCTAGTTTTGTATGAAAATTCCTTTTTGGCACGCTTTAAAAGTCGGTGGACTTCGTCTGGGGAGAGTGTATCCAGGCAATGACTTGGTTGGCGTGAAGCAGCAGATGAGAGGTTCAAGGGTCTGTGATCATGTTCTAATGGTTCAGGGGAAGAAGAAGTTGATGATCGTAGACGTTGGCCACATGGAACAGGTGACGCTGTAGAGATGAGTGGAGCAGCAGACGTTGATGGTTGTGTGGGTGATGGTAAGACAACAATGCTAGGGTTTACAGGGACAGGGCTGGCCGGGGGTGTTGAAATAGGTCGAACGGAAGGGTCCATTGCGACTGAGTCAAGGGCAGTGCGTTCGGTGAACGAGGTGCTTGTTTTCGTTGGGCTATGTTTTGCCTATATTCGGCGAAGGCTTGCTTGCGTTCGGCGAATATTCTGCGAAGGATGTCCGTTCGGTGAAGGCTTGTTGAGTTCGGCGAAGGTTGTGCGTTCGGCGAAGGCTTGCTTACGTTCAGCGAAGGCTTGTTGTGTTTGGCGAAGGCTTGCTGCGTTCGGCGAAGGCTTGCTTGCGTTAGACGAAGGTTGTGTGGTCGGCAGAGGCTTGCTACGTTTGGCGAAGGTTGAGCCTTCGGCGAAGGCTTGCCTGATGGTGAAGGTTCTCTTCCCTTGAACTTGCGGTGAAGGTTCTGGGGAAGGTCTTCTTTGCTTGATTGTGTTCGGCAAACTTGTGGCTTGGAGACTTTCGGCGAACTTCGGGCACTTTACGGTGGGCTGATGCAGCTGGAGAGGCGATCCGTCTTCGACGAGAGCTTGAGTAAAGTGATGGCCGACCGACACGTCGGTCACGTTTTATAGGAGGGCTGCGCAGTAGGGTTGCGCACTGGTCGTATCTGGAGAGCGAAAAAACCTCAAGCAATTGAAGAGCACTCAGGAACTGAATGTAATTAAATTTACAGGTAGTAGAAATTTTCTGCCAACGACTAGAAACCAATAATAATGTGGGTAACCATATGATAAAAACAGATTAGCTGCAGACAAATTTTTTTCCGACAGTTGGTTTCGCAGAAAGTTCTGCCTCTGGGGTTTTAAGTAAAAACCGAAAATTAGGTTTCGGTTATCGACCCATCCCTAGATATTACTGTGGCGTGACCTTATGTAGTGGAGTAGAAATTTGGTAAAGAACGTTGGAAATGAAGGTTTTCTGCAAATAGTTGAAAAATATGATTGCTAATTTTTTAAGACTTGGAAGTTAAAGATACCCACCAACATGTCCGAAACATGGCTTGTATCAATAGGAAAGGCATATTATGCAGGAAAAGGCTGTCTATGTATCAGTTATGGATTGCTAAAGTCATTGCTACTACAGTCAAAATGCAAGATATGGCAGCCGTCAAATTCCAAAATGGCAGCTAATATTTCAGAAACGTGGCTTGCATCAATGGGAAAGGCACTACATTCATGATTTATGGCTGTCCATATATTCATTAAGGATGACTATAGCCATTACTGCTTTACATTACGTTATTACTACTATAAAATCCATGATGGCTGTGAAACTTAAAAATGGCCGCAGACCTCTAATAAACGAGGCTGGTGTCAACGGGAAAAGTTAAGGCAGGCAATACATTCATTGGAATCCTGCTTACAGAAACTGTGTGTTGCTTGCAAAAGCAAAGTTGGAATTGCAGCAGCTCACCACGAAGTGCAAGATGTTGTCGAGGCATCAAACCTGCTCAAGAAGATGTCAGACTTTGATACTGGGTGTGGACACAGATGTACATGTGCCCAATACCAGGTCTACTTCAGTTTTCAACATCTCTAGCCTCAACAGCTAGCAACAATGGAAGAATTGTACGTCTGGCTTTTCGCATACAATTGGGTAGAACATGAGGAAACATCTCAGAATATATAGCCCGAATGTACATCCAAACTGTAAATCCAGATATATGGGAAGAATTCAATAGAGGAGGGTTCTGCATCAACACCAATGCAGTTCCCTTTACAGTGGTAGACGTGGACATGGCTCAAGAGCTAATTCCAAAATTCCAAAATGGCAGCTAATATTTCAGAAACGTGGCTTGCATCAATGGGAAAGGCACTACATTCATAATTTATGGCTGTCCATATATTCATTAAGGATGACTATAGCCATTACTGCTTTACATTATGTTATTACTACTATAAAATCCATGATGGTTGTGAAACTCCAAAATGGCCGCAGACCTCTAATAAAAGTGGCTGGTGTCAACGGGAAAAGTTAAGGCAGGCAATATATTCATTGGAATCCTGCTTACAGAAACTGTGTGTTGCTTGCAAAAGCAAAGTTGGAATTGCAGCAGCTCACCACGAAGTGCAAGATGTTGTCGAGGCATCAAACCTGCTCAAGAAGATGTCAGACTTTGATACTGGGTGTGGACGCCGATGTACATGTGTCCAATACCAGGTCTACTTCAGTTTTCAACACCTCTAGCCTCAACAGCTAGCTACAATGGAAGAATTGTGCGTCTGGCTTTTCGCATACAATTGGCTAGAACATGAGGAAACATCCCAGAATATATAGCACGAATGTACATCCAAACTGTAAATCCAGATATATGGGAAGAATTCAATAGAGGAGGGTTCTGCGTCAACACCAATGCAGTTCCCTTTACAGGGTAGAAATGGACATGGCTCAAGAGCTATGTTAACAAGGTTCACAATGGTGAAGGAGGCATCTCTGGGATTACGACTAACCCTGAAGCTTTACTTCGATATTCAATAACTGCCCCAGTTTTAACTGATTTGCCTGGTGAGGTGGACACTATGTTAGGAATGAATGCACTAGGGTTCGGCCGATATGAGTTTTTACCGAATACCGAGTTTTTAAAATAATAATAAAATGCTGTTGAACTTTACAGCAACAACAGCATTTTTAATCTTATTCCTACTTATGGCATCTTCCAGTTAGATTTTAAGTTGGTCGTTGTAAAACTTGAGCCTCGGAACCATCGCGTGTTACATTTTCATTACAAACTGAGCAAATGGCTTTACTTTTCTCTCTTGGTTGTTGCTTTTGACACGCTTGGTGTCAATTTTGTGGGGAAACAGTAGCGTTTCTTGGCATAACGAATATTTGTACGGAAGCCTTACAGTGGTCCGCTACCGTTATGGCAAAAAACCGATAAATACAGACTATACCAATACCAATATCCGAGTATCCCTAGAATGTACCCGAATGTTCGACAAGCAGCTTCTTCCAAAACACCACACATGTGCAAAAAAAAAACCTCCGCTGCTACTCACAGTTTGGTACTGCCAAAACACAGAACACTCGGTAGAGTTATAATACGGCAGTCCAAAGGCAAAAATAGAGTTAAGACTCCAGCGAACTATTTTAATCCTTGCTTGTACACATTTATTACGTACCAGACGTTCCTATATGTAAACTTACTTTTCTCACCTTTCGTTCAAAACATGTCCGTTTCAACATCATCTTGAACGCGACTGAGGGATTGTGGGATTAAATTATTGTAGCAGCTCGGAAGGTGGTAGATTTTTAAGGAATTGTGAGCATGCGTGAGCCGCGAGACACAGTTTATTGACTGATTATGGATGGGTTATCGACTGACTCTGGATGGAGCCATCAGTCGCATAGAACGGTGACGTTGTTTCCCTCATCAGATACTTTTGGAACGTTCAATTGAGGTTTCTGTGTACTGAAGGTACCGAACTGTCTTCAGAAGCGTGTGTATGGTTCGAACACATGTGGGTCGTTTTGGAAGAACCTCTAGAGCTCCATCATCTCTCTGAAGCAAAAATTAAATACCAAGAGCTGTTCTATACAACTAAACTGAAAAATGTCCTGAAGCTGAACAACTCATTTAAGTTAGATGATACACATACAGAATCAGATCCCAAACCCTTAAACATATCGACAAAATAATACTTCCACACAAGATTCAAAAGAGGACTCAGTAGCACACTCATAGTAGATGAGTAGCAGCATACACACAGTTCGCTAACGGCAGACTGGAGGGAAAAAGGGGGCATTTGGTTCAACATTTTCTGTAGTACTAGTACGCTTTGGGCCCGTAGATATAGTGTAGATAATGTGAGGACTTTTTTTTTTTTTTTTTTGTCTTTCATGGTGTTTTGTAGCTTTCGTTTGAATCCGTGTCTGCTTTCATGGGATAATTGGCGTTGGTTGGAGGATTTTGAAGGTATGCGTGGTCCCACCCCCAACAACACAGTCCTGTTGATTTTAAAAAAGCCCACTTACTTGATTAAAGTATTCAGTTGACGTCGAACTTGTCATCCATTTCGGTAAAACTCTCCGATTAGTGGAAAGCTGCTGCACATCCCTATCTTCTGTCATTTAAAACCAGCGCGGTTTGCACCCTCAAATCGCCCGACCATGGCCCATCTGGGGACCCAACTAGCAAGGACGTCAGCCCTAAGAAACGGTGATAAACCGTGGCGTTCGAGATTAGCTTTGGACGAACTCCTACCGCAACACGGAACGCACACAATTGCGGTAGAAAAAGAGTTCCAAGTTGAAATACATCCCCCCCCCCCTCTCCAGATCAGGGCAGAAGTGTATGCCACAAAATATACTTTGGCAGCAGCAAATACTAATTTTTCTTGAGGGGGCGTAAATCGGCGCGTTTAAATTCGGACTTCAGCGGCCACTTAAAACAATTTTAGGCTGCAGCGACGGCGGCCTTCCCACAATGCAGCTATGCACCTGCATTTATTTATGTATTTATTTACACTTAGCCCAACGCCAGGTGGCATAATAGGGCCAGCCAACAAAAAATAAAACAAAAATACACAAAAAAAGAAAAGAACACAAGAGAAGACCAAAACAAAATCCGAAACAGTCAATGGGAGTGGGAGCAAGTAGGAGGTTCACGGAGAAACCTGCAGCCCTTTCTAAATAAGGATAAACTCGAAGCAGTGACAACCGGGTGATCCAGTCCCGAATCGTGCGAGGAAAGAACGATTCACCGAAATACTCCCTGGCACAGTCAGAACGCCTGATTTTTTCCATAGAAGCACGGTGGTTTCAGATAAAATATTTTGTCAATGACAGTCATGTCCTTATAGAGTTATATAGCAGCTCCAGGCGATACTCACGTGCATGCATTTTTCTCTTCATTTGTTAAAAAATATTTACTATTTGTAAACATGTTAAGTGTTGATGCAGTTGTTGATTTGTTGTTGTTGGTGTGGATTTATTGTTGATTTGTTTTGTTGTTTTGTGATTTTGTAGTTTCTTCAGAGCGCTTGGCTAAGGGACCGTTCATTATTTATCAACGGGGAGGGGGGGGGGGGCCGCAGAAATGAGGGGGGTCATGAAAACTTTTATGTGAAGAGAGGAGGGGGTTGAATTTTTTTTTAGGTGTTCAGGATGGGGGAGGGCAGGGGAAAAAACTGCGAGAAAGAAGTTATAGTTGATGTAATACATTTATGTAACTCGGCACATCCCACAACGTATTAAAGTATAGCCTAACTTTTGTATACTCATTTCAGCTCAGTAAACAGTTTCCAACAATCATTGACATTAGCTTTTCGTTGGTTCTCTGTGTAAGAATCTAGTTATTTATTTTTTGCAGGCTCTCGTCCCTATCTGTTGAGTTCGTTAACTATCATTTTTCACTCGCTGCACAGTGAGGAGGGTCATGGAAATACTATTTTTTTTGGGGGGGG
>JAHWFP010218453.1:0-20965 GCA_023313725.1 Lithobius niger
TCGGAGGTACGTAACGTATTCTTACCGCAATTCTTGCGTTTAGTTATTGTGTAAGTGATCCAAAAGTCAAACATGCATGTTAAAATGGATGTAATTGCCCTTTAAGAACTAAGAAAAGAAGTGAAACAGCTATAAGACGAGAAATAAACAAACATCTGTCGGATGATGTGGGGATTGAAGTGAAGAAAACTGTGCTAAAGAAAACAAAAAAATGTCACCGTGTACTACATGATAACACGTGAATTTGATTTTCTCCGCTGAGATTTTAGAACACTGGTTTTCACTGCAGTTCCCGGATGCTACAACGGGTGTTTGCTTATGCAAGCACTAAGAATTTATCGAGAGTCGCTTAGAGGCTATTTAATTTATCTAACAATCTTCACAACAATGGTGCAACCACGCTGAAAGCACGGCCTCGATTAATATTGTAGAATTTATTGTTGAACTGTTTTCATTGTTAAATGGACAAACTCGTTGTCGCATACTGCACATGTGGGAATTTAAAAGCTGACCTCTCTCATTCATCCTGGCCCTAAAAGAGGGTTAACAATATGAAGAAACAAAGTAGTAACGTTTAGACACGGTCACCAAAATTGAGGTCAAATGTTTTGCAAGGGCCTTATTTAAAAAAATAAATAAATGTTTCTCCGCCTCTTTGATTAATAGCACTATCAATGCTGCTAATCTACTGCTAACATTATCAGTGCTACTGACATTATCAATTGACAATTAAAAAAAAAGATGATTTTATTTTATGGTTGTTGCGATATGCCCATTCCAGAACGAGCCAAGACTAAAAGTGTTTCCTTACGTGGAACGGCCTAGTGAGAGACTGTACCCACTAAGCGTACAAATGTTCTCAAATGCCCTTCTTAGTTACTGGATGTAGGAACACGCTATAATTTGGGCTGGAATTTCCCACCAATAGCTAGACGACAAGAGAGGAGACTGATGTCTGTATCGATCGTTGGTCTGTTTAATGGACTACGTCTTGTTGTGGTAGGCAAGTACGGATCTGAGTGAGTTGAGAAAACGTATTGTTTAAAAATGGTTGTCAGTGCATTATTGTAAGAAGAATGCTGAAATACAATACAATGCCTTCAGCTACGCAGCTGACATACGGGAGCCAAACGGCGATACACTTGCACTCTGCTCTAGCCCTGAACAAAAGCATACTTTCGCAATCCCCTGTGACACTTCTACCATCCACTTCCTACTTTTTCCATCCACTTCGTCCAGTGCCATAGCAAGAGGAGGCGAAGGGGGCGGCTGCATCGGGTGCTGAGAGGGGAAAAGGGCGTCGAAAATGCTGTCGTTTCCTCCAAATAGTAAAGTAAGAAAAGTTGAACTTTAATAAATACTCTTTTGGCAAAGCCTAGCCTAAATACAATCGGTCTTGAAAAATTTGTGAGTTGGAGCAGTATTTGTGACTGGCGAGAACATGAATTTGGCAACAAATACTTAATTTTCGACCCAGTGTTTGGGGGCTTGTCCACAATAAAAATGGTAAAAACTGAAAAAAATGGGAGCTACTTCACACAGCCGCCATGTTGGAAAATCATCCAATATGGCAGCTGTATGAAGTCCACAATTTGTGGCAGCTCCCACCTTTTTTAATGTTTAACATTTTTATTGTGAGCAAGACCCAAATTTCGGGCCAAAAAAATAAGTAATTATTGCTAAATTCATACGTTCTTGTGAGTTTTCTGGCCAGTCAAAGGATACCTCTATCATAAACTAAATGCAATAATAATCCTTCAAATTTAGACAAATATTTTTGTCTCATACCTACCTACCTCAACCATTCGTGTCATGTCAGTGTGTTGGATTTATCTCTGTGACACCGTGATGGGTTCATTTTGGGTAGGTTTGGGAAGTGGCGTATAGGAGGAGGAAGTTGCAACTTGCTGTATAACAACAATAAAGCAGGCACTCAATGAGCTACTGGCCCCAGGTGCTCAATCGCCTTGCTCCGGCACAGACTTCATCCTCTTCCTCCAAAGTTCAGTCTCCACGTCCTCAATCCTCCATCCCTCCCCTTCTAACGCACACCCCCACCCTATATACCGGGTTTGTTCCGCACAATTTCTACGGTTCAATCCTCCTCCAAATAAATTCCAACTTCTTCATTGTTTTCCTACCCTCCAAACTCACCCGCCTCATTTCCCTGATCATTTCCCCCCTGATCATCGTATGTTAGTCACTTCCTTCGCAGTGGGACTTTTGTTCGCTTCGCTCACTCCGTCAGCGCATCCTCACGTGGCTTACAATGGAGTACCGAGGATTCCCACATGAATCAGTTCTTTGGTCATTATTTCGCTCCGTCATGACAGGTTTCTGGTCTGTTTATCTAAGAACCATCCGTAGGTACTCCTCTAAACCATGCGCAATGGCTGTTTGCCGTGACGTCACCATGAGTTAGCCAATGACGAACGAGAACAACGGTTGTTTGGCCGTCTGATTAGACTAGCCCAGTCACGTGATATGCACGTCACAGCAAACAGCCATGGCGTGTGGTATAATTCTGTGCGAAGTTTCGTTTTTATCGGGCGTGGATGTTATCTCTTTCATTTCATTCGTGTCTCATCATATATGGAGTTTTCGCTCGCTTCGGTCCAATAATTCTACAATTCCACCAAAAGCTTCTGTTCAGTTTCATGGTATTTCCGAAGAATGGTGATGAAGGTTTCGGGCTGTGTTTTTTTTTTATTATTTTTTTTTTTTATATTTTCGACAACTACTAGGCTCTAAAAAAAATCGGCAGTGATGACATAACTGTTTTGTAACGTTTGTGTTGCATTATCCCATTATGATTCACAACTTATTGCTCGTTTATAATATACCCACTCAAAACCAAAATTGATATAAAAGAAGCCACCAAGTTTCCAAAAAGGGTTGGCCTTTGAAGGTAGTGATATCATTCAACCAGGGAAAGGCCACCAAGGTTAGTCGTATTAGCCAAGTTAATCTCACCGACTAATAGTTCGAAATAAATGAAAATTAGAACATTGCTACTAGTGGAACCAATCTTCAAGTTTTCATTTAACGTCGAAAGTATTATTCAGTACGATTAAATTAGCTAATAAGAATAACCTTGGCGGCCTTTCCATGGTTGAATGATATCACTACCTACAAAGGCCGACCCTTTTTGGAAACTTGATGGCTTCTTTTATACCAACTTTGGTTTTGAGTGGATATCACAACCTTCAATGAACTGTGAACGTACAAAAGGTCAACCGTCTTACCTTCATCTGCAACTTTTCCTTTCTGGACAAATTGTATGGCTATAAATTTTCACTTTGATAATAGCATATGCACAATTATCATGACCTGCGACATATGTATCTTTCCACATACTGAAGCGTGTCTAGCTGAAGGATGTTGTTTGCTAACGGTGTATGTACGTCATTCCCGCTGGCTGTTCGCTATTCCGTTTCGACCAACAGGCTGCTTTAAACTAGAGAGATTATTGGCTAAACTTTTGTGAATAATACCGAGTTATCAGCTGGAGCATGTGGCCTTTACCCGTCCCCCCCCCCCTCCTATAATCGCTTCTACTCTGCATCGGTGTAAGTGCGATGATAGGTTGCTCAACGCCCCCCGCATCCAACTATAGCCTTCCTTGCCCCGTTGAGCGTAGCCCGTTAATACAGAACGTAATCGCTCAATTATTTTCACTCAACATCAATTTCCACCAATTATGCATTGATACGCATCAATAATTCAGCAGAACCGAAGCGCAATTTGCCGGATTATTCGCGTATGCAACTCTCCATTCGTTTTCCTATAGTCCACGGGTGCCCTAAGGCTTTTCCACATGTTCGCAATTGCATTATATATCCATCCGCTACCTCGTTTGTTACCTCATTCCATCGCCATACCCCGATGCAGTTATTGATGAAAGGGCTTCCACAATAGGAAGAGGTCAATCGACAGCAGGTTGCCTGTTATGCGTTTCTGGAATTGAACTGATTTTCAAATGAAAGCAATGATTAAACCGCAATAAGCCTGACAAAGCCCTCCAACAACCTAATTTTAAACAAACTCCAGTCTGCATCGACGTAGTGAACATACCGTTATGCAGTGTGCCGTAAAAACTCTTACACAATATTGCCAGGGCATTGAATATTTTACAAACTCAGCAGAAAAAAAAATAAAGGATGCCGTGGGACCTCAATGTAAAAGACAAAACTGTCCTGGTTTTCGGGCATCTTTGTTTAAGTTAAACAAACTTCGTCCTGAACCTCATTTTGCCTGATGTGTATTGTCTGTGGCTCTTTAGCAGCATCTTCTGTCTTTTGTGTTAACTGGATAAACATCGGGCAAAACCTCATTTTGCCTGACGTCTATTCTCTGTGGCTCCTTAGCCACATTTTCTGTGACTCTTTAGCCACATCAGCATCCGCTTCCACTGTGTTTTCATCCCATCGTTCTCTCTCTCTACGTTTTTCAAATAGTTTATTGCTTGTAGCTTTTCTGCTGTATTTGTTCTCTGATGTTTGCCTAAATTAGGCACTGCACTATTTGTCAACGTATGGGCGTAAATAATCTTTGTGTTTTCGTGGCCTTTCTTGCATATCCTTCTCCTCCTTTGTGCGTGTTGAACCAATTTAATGGGCAAGTCTCAAGAGCAACAAGACAGCTGAGAGATTTGGTAATTGTTCTAAATAGTCACTTTTCTGATGAATGTGAATGCAGCTCTAACAACAAAAATGCTTAACTGCGAAAAACAACTTCTCGATGTGAGGTGTCTTTTCGAGGAACCATTACGGTAAAAGATCTAGCAGCTACAAAATCCCCAACAGCAACGAAATCCCATTGTGACTGCTTCAACTTAATGATATAATAACCATTAGAAAGAGTCTAAACGTTTACTGTTTAGACCAACAACAAAAAGATGATTTTTTCCCCTTACATTTGAACGGGTTTTTAAATGTGGTACCGTTTCTGATAATGTTGGATACTGTTGCTGATATTTGATATATTTGAATCTGATATGTTTCTGATATTGTTTTGATATGTTTCTGATATGGTTAACACTTTCATTTTCTTTCTTCCGCTCGTTTTTCGTGATGTTAACAGTTACAAGGGTGGGGGCTAAGTGCCTAACCATTTTTAGTGCTTTCCTTGTTATCACACTATCTCACTGTTTAAACACGATATTATTATTTTATTTTACTTGGCATCATTTGTTTATAACTATTGTGTGCGCGGCCTATCTTGAGTTCGCCGCAGAACAAACACAGGTAATCGATTGTAGGTTTTTGGCATCAGAGTGCCTTGTTGATATCCAAGATCGTTACAAAAACAATGGCGGCCGTCGATTAAAGCCGCCCCCTCCAGGAAGACATAGCCGCTCATAAAATACTTCCAGGACTCAAGATACGCCGCGCACACAATTCCCTTTTTATATTGTAATCCGACACGCACAAATTCATACAGAACTTCGTGCCGTTTGCTGAACAAACCTATTATTATTAATCATTTTCCATGGACGTGACTGTTACATTTTGACGCGCTCCCATCCCACGTGGGACATGGCGCCGAACATGACGTGACTGTAGTTTGTTCCACGTTATATTTGTAAGACACTGATTGTACGACGCCACCTTTCCTTGCTTTATGAGTGCATAAACATGTGGCTATCATACTTGTAGACTCTACGCAGTTACTGTTATTAGAGTCTACGAGTGGGACATTTACATGTTTTTTGCTCTCATGGAAGTAAAGTGGCGTCATAGTCATTTTCCGGCCAACGTCATGTGGAACAAACTATATCATAGCAATTAAACTCATCAGCTTTCATTACGGAACGTGTGTTAGTCAGAATCGGAGAAGCCAGCTTTTCGTAAACAGCAGACAATCGAGCATCCAAAAGCTGCGGGAGAGTTTATTTATAAATCTATTTCCGCGAAGACCACATACAAGCAAGCCGAAACATAATACGTACTAGTAAGATAAGCACTTTTATCGTTTGACGCGCATGTCTGAACGTGTAAAACGGGTATTTATCCAGTGCTGCCTACTTTGTTGGGTCGGTGAATAGAGCATTCCAGCGGGATATCGCGTTGCGATTGGACCGAGCGTCATATCCGTTCAATGGCGGATGAGCTAGCCAGCCACGACGTCGGCAGCGACAGTTCTTGGGGCTCTATCTATATATATCCACCCGAAGCCCCTCCCACCCTCCACCCCTACTGTGAGATTACTATCAACCAGGCCCATTTCCTGTAGAGCATCTCTTCACCGTCCAATGGTAACTGCAGACAGCAATGCTGCAGCTACGGTCGGCCATGTAGCGGCCATTTCCTGTGTGGGCTTTCTGCTTGTGTTGGAACCTGCACACAAAAGATTGACGTCACTGAATGTGTCATGGCTTTGCGCTTACCACGCAGGGAGTCTAAGGGGGATTCTTGTGTTTGTTAAGATGGAAGGAGAGAGAGAAGGACCCCCGTATAGGGAGACCCGAGGAACTTATCTGTGGCAGCACGGGAAGGAAATTTAGTGGGTGGCAATGAAAGAGAGACTCCACCCATAGGAGGAACAGCCGGGTTGCAGATAAAACCTTGTGATCAAAGCGCCAAGTACTAAACGGGCTGTGCGTTCACTTTGGATGGGATCCTTCTTCCCCAATTGGAATTGCATAGTAGTCAATTTGTTTGTTAACGCCGGTGCTAATAACAGGTGCATCCATTGCCTTGATGCCTGTCAAGTTGGGATTGGGTTTCCGGGGAAAGGGAACCATTGACTCGTTCGTTTGTCCGATGTCGTCATTGTCCTCCATCTTCTACGATTCCAACGACGAAGAGAACGAGAGACGTCGGCTGCTGCTTCTCGAGCAAGTCTGACCGAGCGTGAAAAGGGGCTTTAGGGCTCATCGCACGCGTACTTTTAGCTCGTGCCTAGATGGCTCGTGCCTAGATGGAAGGAAAAAAGAAAAGACGAATAAAGAAATGAGGAAAAAGCGGTGAAGATCAAAATGATTTTATTCCAGAGGCCAGGAGGTGATTGGAAAAAAGTACACAGAAGAAGGGTGTTTGTGCATCACTAATGAATGGGGATATTTCCAAGACCTCGTCCCAATTTATGCAAGCTGTTGAATCCTTTGCCAATCGAAGGAAAAACGTTTTAGAGATCTTGAAAAGTCGATTTTGATCGGTCTGTCCTTTTGCATGCCTATTAGGTCTGCCACAAATGTATAATGGCAATTCACGTAGCTACAAGATAAATCAATGGACTGGCTTCGGTCTTAAATTTTAATAGTAGACCTATTGCTATCGAGTTTTAAAGTTATTAAATAAATGGTGATGTAAATTTAGTTCCAGTGCCCATTAAATTTAATTGTCAAACTTGATGAGCAGGATGTTAAAGCAATCTCCTTTGAATATAGAGGTTTTGAACTCTACATCTCAAACATACTAAACGACCTAAGAAGAGAAACTTATGTAACTGCAGTGTGTGAAACTTTTGTTTTTTTATATGGTGTATTTATAATTATTAATAAACAAAAACGAACTAGAAAGGTTTGTTAGGTCGTTTTGATTGTTAGAGCAACATAAAGGTTGGTAATGGTTGGGTTGTGGCTCCTCCCTGCATATGTTCGTGTGTTGTATTAATGATCCATAGCTAAGCCACTTCAATATTCGAAGTACACAAAGAAAGACATATTGGAGTATAAATATTTACAGGTGTCGCTAAGATGTTTCATGTATCTAATCATCGCACTGACGTACCAAATAGGAGGCAAAAGGAAACGTTATGAAGTAAGGGTAAGACAAAGAATAAAACTGGGCATTTGCACACAACCTCTGCATTCGACAGGTTTTCCACTCTCGGCCGCCCATTCATCACAGCTTTGTTTTCATTTTGACTCGAAAGGCCGTCTTTTTTGCTTTTTTTTTGTCTCGCATAAAAAAAAAATAGTGAAATGTACATTGAATATAACCAAATGAATAATATCTTAATATGTATATTAAATAAATAAATAAATAAATACTATAAGGAGTTTGCTGCATTCAAACAAATTTTTCAAAGTGAGCTTCCTAAAAGCACTAAAATGGCTGAAAATGCTTTAGTTTCTGGGTCTGATTAAATTTATTTTCCCCCTCCCAGATAAAATTCCTGGAAGTACCACTAAAATTCAAGGCATCCAGGTCCTCAGCATTAACATCCATTAAACATCAAACTTTGAAACCCTATAGTTGCTCCATAGCTGACATAGATCAAGGAAATTCGGCATTTGGAGTCATATCGTAACTTATGTCACTGCATTAAAAATGTTAATTACAACAATCGAACCATTTCACGTCCACAGCTTGGTCATTTCTTGTTGGGACTTTCTGCCCTCACCCAGAGTTCGAACCAATGCACCGATTTTCAAATTTTATAGTTTAATACAATACAAAAGATAAAAACTGGCTTGAGCATGCTCATGAACCACCCCCCCCCCAAAAAAAAAGAAAAGACAACCCCATTCGTTACATGCTGTCAAAGCGAGCCTTGAAGCTTGATAGGGAAGGTGCAGTTACCACTCTTACTGGCAGAGTGTTCCAAGGCACAACAATTCTCTCAGTAAAGAAGTGTGTAGTATTGTTGTGTGAGGTTTCACCTTGCAGTTTATAACAGTGGCCTCGTGTGTGTGTAACCCGGGAAAGATCAAGAAAGTTTCCGTAGTCGTTGTCCAGTAGTTGATTAAGTAGATGGTACATAAGGATCATGTCACCTCTGTTGTAGTGATCTTCAAGAGTCGTGAGGTTTAACGCTTTGAGTCGCTCTAATACGTAAGTTTGAACAAGGCCTAGGGCCTTTTGAGGACTATTTTGATGTGACTACAATATTCTTGTTTTGTTGTTGTTCTTGTTGGGGAAATGTTGCGTTACCTTAGTAACGAACCTGTGAACCTATATTCAACTTTTATAGCTTAAAACGTAGGTATTAAGAAGGATCAGGGCCTTTTGAAAATTATTTTATTATGACTGATGTACCTCAAAAAGCATTCATCTCAATTATCTTATGTCGCCATTATCTCATGTCAAAATAATTTCTTATTTAATTTACCTGAAATGTCTCCAAGAAGAAAATTTGAGCTGTTAGTCTTAAAAAAAAAAACATTTGGCATATAAAATACAGATGTATGTACGTTCGTTTCTAAAAACAGTTAATTCTCTAAAGGAACAGCACAAGAAAAAGACATGTAAGCCATCAGTGTCGCACTATTACGTTAAAGAAGCTCCAGCTCTGTAAGCCTTAAAAAAGTTAACGCTCAAAAGGAAACAGATACAAGAAAAAAACATGCTAGCCATCAGCATCTCATTAATACATGGCAAAGAGTCCCCGGCATCCAACAAAACAAGCTGTAGCTCCGTTTACATGTATTAGTGTGACGCCGATGGCTTACATGTCTTTTTCTTGTATCTGTTCCTTTAAAGCACTTTTTTCTAAAGCACAGTTTTTTTTATGGCCTACAGAGCTGGAGATTCTTTTACACGCATTATTTAGACACTGATAGCGTACATGGCTTTTTCTAGTTTCTGTTTCATTAGAGCATTAAGTTTTTTTAAGGCATATGTCTGTACTTTATATGCTTAAGCAGATTTTTTTTACTACTAATCATGATAACTTTTGGGCATTACTTTTAATTACCTTAGTTAAGAGTTTAAAGGTAGAGCTAAAGTTTAATGTGGTCTACACACTGGAGTAAAATTGTAATGTTAAACACCTAAGCTTAATAGCACACTAGTCCGTTCAGTTCCATCCCGTTCCGACGACTGACGGCAACGGATGGTCCAACGCACATTGTTTCCGTCGCTAACCGTTTCAGTCGGCGCCGCTGAGCTTTTAAATTTATCGCGTCCAGATTAGCAATGCAAATGAGAAAAGACTTGTAGCAACCTTAAGTAAGTAAGTAAATAGAAAGTTATAGTAAACTACGTATTAATTTTTTACGTTCGTGTATGATGACATTTCAGTCCAGAAGGCAACTGAAATAGGTTTGCATCTGTATTTAGTATGGGAAACGCATTGTACGCAGGTGCGTGATTGTTGAAGACGACGGCAGGAGCGTACACTTTTCCGATGTGATTAGTTTTTGACTGAAAGGATTCTGCCTCGACAATCAAGACCATCAGCCGACGGATCGTCATGGAACGGGACGGATCAGTATACGTGGCTTCTCTAATTTACATGCTTTTAATTCAAACAGAAATTTGACGGCCTGCGACGTGACGTGGTGGAACGGAACGGAGTAGTGTGCTACAAGCTTTACAGGAAAAGTTTTTTGAACGTTTCCCGTTGAATTGTGCGTAATGAAATGTGCTGTTAGCCTGCTCTATGACCCGTCCTCCATAACTATTAGCAACTTTAAATTCACAAGATCATTCCGCCATTTTCTAGAGCATTTTCTTATTGACCGATCTCACGTTTTCTTCCAAGTTGTCTCTTCCCTTAGAGTATTATTGGTCCTAAGTTGGCGACTTGAGCATAGTCGTAAGCCCCCCACCACAGAAGTAGCTGTGACTCGCTTCCCGGTTGTCATGGAAACTGCGGTGTTGTCGGCGGAGCCCTTTACGGCAGCGCCACCAAGGATGAATCGCGGGCAATTGGCTTTTGAAAAGTCGGAAGGGAGATCAAGTTTTCGGTTGCAAAGAACCAAACTCTGCTTCAGCTTTTAGTGTTTCTTTTCCCTAGAGACAAGCGGATGTAAGGCCTAGTTCCCCAGTGTCTAGACTGAAATTCCTCCGCTTTCCCTTTGTTGTTTGGGTTATTATTTTTCACGCAGAAAGCAATGAAGTTACGTTGGAAAACACAACCAGTTTCTTGCTTTACTGAAAAACAAATATGAAAAAAATAAATAGACCTGGCCGAATATAGGAAGCATCTCAACATAATGTTACCAGACGTAATGGAGTCTGGAACTTTACATAGGATGAATTGGTTTTCCAGCAACTGGTGCCTAAATAGACTTATAACTTCATGTAATTTATTCAATCTTATTTCTGTTTTCTCGATTTTAAGGGATTGCTTTTTCCTTTTGTGAGATGTGGGTTTAAAGCCTTTGAGTACATCTTACTTTTTTGTTTGCTTTTTTTTGCAACACCTTTGGATTTGTGTTGTGAAAACCTTTGCTTTTCAGCAGTGTAAGCTGAAGTCGCTCCCATTCGCAAGAACTGAGAGTAGACGAAGCTTCTTTGCTATTAGGGTGATACCAGCATGGACCCTTTCAGAGAGCGCTATTTCGAGTCATCTTCCGACGAAGCCTAAACTCAGCTTCTCTTAGCCAGTTTCTAACAAGACCTGAACATGTCTCCTCACAATAAATTAAATCCCATTACACTTCCCAAGCCTTCTCAGATCCTAAACCCCGGGATTGGTGTTAGTGGGCTTGCACCCCTTCCAAATCTTCACCACTTCCTAGTAGTTAAATCAATTGTATTAGTATATTCTTATAAGTCCAGCAATCCTAATGGAGCAATGAGAAAAGAACCCAAGTTTCTGATTTAGTGTTTTATCAGTGAACAACTATCCTCTCAGTAGAACTGTTTCAGTTTGAAACCAACTAAGCAGTTCGAATTGTACAGATTGAACAGCACATTAGGTTCAGATCTGTCTTAGTGCATAGTGTGAAGAATAAGTTTAATCCACCCGCAATCTGTTGAGATTTCGTGCACAGGATTATAGTTAATAACTTGATTTAAAGTGAAGACCTCAGGGAAAGAACGATCAATGTCCATTTTTACTAAAAATTAGGTGGCACTGCTATCATGAGACTATAACCTCATGCTATGCATATCTAAAACGACCAGTCTCCAGAAACGTTCAATGTCCCCAAAATACTCATTTGAAAAACCGACTGTAATGGGAAGAAGGATCAATGTCCATAGGGATCAACCGAAAAACGATCAATGTCTGTAACGATCAACCGAAGAACAATCATTGTCTTCACTCAACAATGCTGAAGGTAGCGACACCGACTACGTGCCAAGCTGAGGAAAATGTAAGTTTGGCCTGTTTTGTGTTAATTTATTTGAAGCATTGGGATAATGTAATGTTGAGAAGGCATAGAGCACACCAGAACATTGTTATTACCTCCGTATGAATTCCCTGATACTTTAAACATTAAATATTGAATAACTCAAAACACGAAAAATTGACATTGATCGTTTTTCCCTTGAGCTCTTCAAGTTTTAACAGTTAAAGAACGTCAACTAACGTTCATATGTCCATGGCTTATCCAGTTCTTCAAAACTGAGTAAACCGCAAGTTTAATTGTCTCGCTATTTTGTGGGTCTCGCTACACAGGATTGCAAATGCTAGTTAGATCGTTATTCTTTTTCTCAACCATGTTCTTCATGACCTTGTTATATAATTTAAGAAAATTCCATGTTTTGATCATTTAAAGTCTGCGAGTTACACAATGTATTTCAATAGAAGAGGACTGAAACTATACATTCATCGTTCTGAAGGAGTGAAATGAATGTATTACGTTTGTTACACGATGAAATGTTTTACAACAAAAAGTTCTCACTAAATTTTTCCACGTTTTCTTCAAATGTGACTTAAAGTTTCCAAGACATTCAACAATACATACTCAAACGATATAAAGGAGAGTCTGTGGATGTGTGCATTCGTGTTAGTTTGCCAACTCCTTCTGATACAAAGATGAGAGTAGTGTCAAACTACACTGTAAAGGAATACTAATCCCTCCTTTCCAAATTTCTAAATGTTAGCTAAGACCCTAAAAACAGTTTTAAGATTTTTTTAAATTTCGCTTGTCTCAATAACAACGTTGCAATAATTTAAAACAACTGCGTCTCTTCACCTATCCCAATGAGAAACCGCGAGAACTCATACCATGGAGGGTTGTGACGTCATCTTTCTTGAAACCACTTGGGGCGTGTTCATACCATTCCTGTTGCTTACCGTTATGCTGTGCGAGTCCCAGTAGACGCTGTTTTGTTTCTAGCACTTGCGCAGGTCACACAAACAGCTGTGGAATGTGAGAAGAAATAGGACTTCATGCTGTGTGATTCAAAACGGGATTTTCTGCAGCGTGTCTACTTATAATGAGGTAATTTAAAACTTCATACAGCTTACGCACTAACACCTATTGACGTCGGATTCCGTTTAAAATTAATTCGAGTATATAAACCAACGACAAAAAATTAAGAGTTGGCTGCCTAATTTTAGGCCTAATGTTTTTTTTTACCTGCCGTTTTAATTTCGTAAGTAGCAGCTAATGGAAAATTTGGTTCGAGAGTATGCCTATTCATCCAAGTAACACGGTGTTGAGACTATTTTAAATGCAGCTAATGTGTGTCTTAACGAAATCCTTTTTGTTGTTGCGTGTCTTCCTATAGTGGTTAAATGCGATGATCAAATGTTATTATTTCACTGATATACACCGAAAAAGCCTATTAGCTTTATGGAAGCAAGGATGTCTTAATTTGCCGTGTTTTTAAACTAATTTTTGGACACAAAGCTCTCTGTCTGGTTCCGTTCCGGAGTTGAAAAAGGCAGTGGACGGATCGATGGATGGACAAAGTCATTGCTATGGTCTGTCTTCTCAGCTATTTCGGCTGTACAGAAGACTAAAACACCTAAGACGACGACATGTTTTGCACGGACTGAGTGAGCAGAGGGGAGAGATATCCGTTTAGAGCAAGTAACCCTTTTTACTGTAAATGAACTGCACGCGTTCTGAGGAATATAATGAACGAATTGTGAGCAACAACCGCATATTATTAGTTTGCTTCCTAATAATCAGCACACCATTTCTGTAATGCTCTGGGGGATTAAGAAAAAAACTATGATGTATGAGCCGACGCCGACAGAGCGAGCGAAGCGAATGATATGGCTAGTCCCCCTTAAGCAATACCGGCAGTCAACTATAATATCAAACAATTTCTCTCCTCTCCCGTCCTCCTCCTTTACTAACAGTCTATCCTTAGCCAGTCTCTACTTGCCTTTTAATGGCGGGGGTCGTGGGATTCGTCGGGCGGCTAATGACGCGCATCTATGGGAGCCGGGCTTTTTACATTAAGCGGGAAATCCAGAGCCATCAGCAAGCACTCTCTAATTAACCGTAAGGTCTAAAGAAGATTACAACAATCAACGGTTTGCAATTCACCACGCGTACCCACCCCCCTTTCCTCCAACCCTCAAACTGTTACTCGCTATTCCCCTTCTTCTAACTTGGTTCCATGTACTGCAAGTCGTTGTGATTGCTCTTTTTTTTTCCTACTTCTTCTTCTTTTCGTTTTTTTTTCCCTCCCCCTCTCCATTCTTCGTCTTCATTCCTTCCTTCCATTCGATGGAAACATGGGAACTAAAGGAAGAAGAAGAAGATGAAAACTAACGTTAAGCTAAAGCACATTAACCGCTAGGGTCTTATTTGTCGCCTTGTGCAAAGCGATGGAGCAAACTTACAAATGTCTTCCCCTAGAGAATTGAACGTTAAAGAAAAATAAAAAAATAAAATAAAATAAGAGAAATGAAAGACTGAGAGTGTGGGACTTGTGTGTGTAAAGAGGAGAAGAAAAAAAAAAGGTAGGCATTAATTCCTAGAGCAAACTCATCGTCATCGCTTCTACAAACCCAAAAGATAGAAGCTGGGATTTTGTAGTCAATCTTATCACCACATCGGTCGCTTCTTTCTTCCTTCCTTTCTTTCTTTCCTTCTTTCTTCTTTCCTTCCCCCTCCCCTCCCGTGTTCCTTCTTCCCCGTGTGACATCGAAGCAACGAGTCCCATGCCCTGCCTTCCGCATTTAATGGCTCTGAGGACATGATATACGGAAGAAAATCGCTTTTGCGCGGTGTGACTTTAAAAGCGTCATTATGGTGCTGGGCTCGGTTTTTTTTTTCTTCCCCCCATTTTCTTACCATTTTCTCTTGCGAAAAACTGGCTTAACTGAAGAAGAAAAAAATGCACCTTGTTGTGGTGGTAAACTTGTTACCGTATGATTTTAAACAAAAATTTCTTGACACAGGCATCAGTGCGTCTGATCCCGGGGCTCAGAGCCCCTAGATTTTATTTCATAGCGACGTCGATGCATTGGTCAACTTCAAAATGGCTGAAATGTCCATACTTTGTTAACCCCAAAATGGTTGAATGGCCATGCTTGTCAACCCCAAAATGGCTGAAATGACGATGCTGTTGTCAGCCCTAAAATGACTCGAAGGGTGACGCTTTGGTCAACCCCAAAATTGCTGCCGTGGCCGATGCTGTGGTCTAAATGACTGAAACAACGATGCTTTGATGACCACTAAAATGGCTGAAATGGTCATGCTTTGTCACCCTCAAAACGGCTGGAAATGGAATAGTCATGCTTTTAGTCAATACCAAAATGACTGAAACAGTGATGCTTTGGTTTTGGTCAACCACAAAATGATTGAAATGACGATGCCTTGTCACCTCCAATATGGACGAAATGGCCATTGCTTGGCCTACCCCAAAATGGATGAATGGCGATATTTGGCCAGCCCCAAAATGACTGAAATAGTGGTGCTTTGTTTAACCACAAAATTATTGAAATGACGAAGCCTTGTCGCTTCCAAAATGGCTGAACCATTGCTTGGCCAGCCCCAAAATGACTGAAATAGTGGTGCTTTGTTTAACCGTAAAATGATTAAAATGACGATGCCTTGTCACCTCCAAAATGGATGAACCATTGCTTGGCCTCCCCCAAATGGCTGAAATGGCGCCATTTGGTCAGACCCAAAACGACTGAAATAGTGGTGCTTTGTTTAACCGCAAAATTATTGAAATTACGATGCCTCGTTGCCTCAAAAATGGCTAAAATGGCCATTGTTTGTACTACCCCAAAAGGCTGAAATGGCAATATTTGGTCAGCCCCAAAATGACTGATATATTGGTGCTTTGTTGAACGACAAAATGATGGAAATGATGATGCGTTCAATCCCAAAATGGATGAAATGGCAATTAACTGCAACAACGTTACCCTGCCGTATCATAGACGGAAGTTATTGGCACCCCATTCGCGCAAAACCGAATTTACCGTGACACACCCCAGGCCCAGACCTGGGGATCTCACGATTTCACGAACCTTGAGACCTCGATAGTCTGAGAATGGTTGTACACAGCAGAAGTTTTTGGATTCCTTGGCAGAACTGTATCCTCTAAAGACTGATAACGGTAAAGGAGCAACTTTTTTCTGGGACAATCCCTAGAATGTCCTCATTTGCAGTGTGCACAAAGGATAATAACGCAGTGAAGTTGCCAGAAAACGAACATATGAAATGAATGAATGTGTATAATTTTAAAATCGTATGAGATTTGAAACGTGCTATATTTTTTCGGGCATAGTATCAGTTTGGATCCGTGCCTAGCCGTTTCCATTTCTTTATTAGCGCTTACCACATATAGAGGCCTGACAGACTATGAATGACCTTGGGTCCCAAATCTAATCCAGTTCTCATAAATTCTCCTGTTACGTCTAGTTTTAGCTAGTCTGTTCAGGCTTTGTTCACTTCACATCTGGCAAAAACCTGTGCGTAGGCGGATTTCCATTTATGGTTTCACCAACGGATTTGGAAGAAGCGTTTATGTTATGTCGAGGGTTGCGTAACTGAAAATGCTAGCTATTCGTAACTAAATGAGAAGACCTGTGCTAGATCATTAGCTTAGCTACAGTGACAATGCTCAAACAGAGCTGTCCGGATTTATTACATAGCACAGGTCATGTGATGTGCAAGATACGACTAACGGCAACGGTCACACAAAGGGGGCCTCATGACAAAGTTCCATTTTTTGGTATAATGGTTCATATCAAAATTGCTAAATTTCCGGCTAAAAAGGGCACAAAAGGATAAAAAGAGGGGCAGAAAGGAGTAAAAGCACCAAAAAAAAGTCCTCTGAAAAAACTTATTGTTACCTTTCACTAACAGTTGATCCTGCCCACTCGGGGTTATGTGCACGTCCCTACTGAATTAGGCAGATGAGACGGCGTGGAGGCCGCATGCATTATGCTGAGTAAACTTGAACTGGTAGCGAGTATCAAATTCACAATATGCTCCTCCACAATAAAATTGGTCTAATATTTGATTTAAAATTTGTTACTTGTAAATATTTATGAGAATAACTCTTAATTCAAGGAAAAACAAATATTTATAGAGATTGAAAACCTAAATGATGACCTAAATCATTACCTAAATGTGTTAACACTAGAAATAAACACATTGACACATTACATATTGAGACATAGGAAAAACTGGTTGTGTCCGAAACTTCTACTTCGACTCTTCAGCTTGGAGAAAAAGAATACGCCTACAGAAATGAATAGCTGAAAAAGAAAGGAACTATTGACAGAAGATGGAAGCCGTAGGGACTGCCCTTCCTCGGGGCTAACGTCAGAAACGTTTGGAGAAGGCCTAGCCCTTATTGGGCAGACAGTTTGCTTTTCGAGTTTAGGCAGACTCGGTGACATACTAGGTTAGAACTAGGTGTTAGAATGGCTGGAAGAACACTGTAGAGCCGTGAGTGATGCGATGCGAGCCACCTGGGCTCTTCAGCGAGCTTACTGGCTTTGCATTAGGCCTTGAAAATGGAAATGCGGCGTTAACGTCCCAAAACGAGTGTTTGGAATGTCGATGGACTGAGTCCTCAGAAGTATAGGACTCTTCTCTTTAGATGGTATTGTCAAACTTGAAATAATGTGACCTGATTAGTCGAGAGACGGAAATTCCTTGACACTCCTCCCCACTCCTCTTGAAATGGTTTGGATGAAGGATCCGCGAGACGAAGTTGAGCAGTATGTCTCGTCCATATCTGCATATCGAAAATTTGATGTTGATATTGGAATTATGCGTGTCGCAATCCAAACGTGTGCCCGGAATCAAAAGTAGCATATGACTTGATGTCGCTGCATTTCTTCAACTCGGCTTGGGCAAAATAGCAGCGTGTCAAAATGTGTTCTCATATTCTACCAACCAGTAGTTTAAATGGTGTTTCGTTTGTGGTGATGTTAAAGGTGAAACGAGTGATAGATAGGTACCGCTGTAGGACAATTTCTTGCAGCGCACCAGATGCTCTTTCACATTTGTAATTTTGTTTACAATTTTTTCCCTGCAATTCTCTCTGACCAACTGGTGAGGAAATATGGGGCAGGAAGCACGTGACGGTTTCCAACTTCTTTTAAATTCGACGGACATAAATATTGTGGTCCATTATTGGATACCAGTAACTTACAGTAACCAAGCATAGCAAACAATTCTCTAAATTTAGCTATACATTTAGTAGAAGTTGTAATTTTCATTTTGAATGTGAAGAATGTATCCGTTTTCCTCTCGAATTACCCATTCAAACCTATTATTTTATAAATTTTAAACATTATCCGTGATAAGGTTAATTTTGCCCGGAATGTGCCTAATCTGTATTAGGCCAACACTAGTAAAACGTTAGCAGTGTTAAACAATTTAAAGTTATTAATTACAGTTAACAAAATTAACATTTATAGAAAGGGTACTCAGTACTAGATTCAGTACTAGAACTTTAGTTCAGCTTGTATTTAGTGTGCCTTCAAATCAATCCAAAACAATAATATTGTTGCTACAGAAAATACTGTCCTCTCTCCAATCGACACTATCGAAAAGCCTAGACTTACTCCGATCAAAGGGAAGCTTACATTTTGGTCTAACACTAGGCCTCACTCTGTTCTTTGGTTTCTGCTCTTTTTAAAGCTCCTTCGGCCTTGGTAGGTTTCCTTGAAGGCCTCCTCCAAAGATCAGAAAAGTGAACAGATTTTGAAACTGGAATGGTTCCCAGGGGCAGACCAGATGTATCACTTGTCTTTTGATTTATGACAGACGAATGTGAGAAATGAACTGAATTACACACAGGTCCATCGGTATGTCTACAAGATAAACAACAATCAACAAAACTTTCCGAGTTGGTATCATAGACCTGACTAAGGGTGATGTTAAACTTTACGTATCCAGCTATTGCCAAATAGAGCTGGCTGTTCACCTGATGTTATTATCGCACCAAAGTGTGTTCAGTTTGACTGTTATACTTAATTTCAAAGTTAACCAAACCTAATAGCTTTGTAGTTTCACCTAGTTAAGAATGCAAGATGGTAACCGTATCATTAAGCATGACTGAGTTAAAGGAATATCGAAACCAGCTTTGGGAAATAATTATCGCACCACATCCAATATCTACGTCAAATGGGAGTTCAACACCATCAAGGGTACGCTGAACAAGCCATTTGCTAAATTTGACGGCATTAATCATTAAATTGGGTATACTGAATTCAAAACTCGAGTTTGAATTTGAATCCCAATTATAACTAGTTCTTCTGTGGTAGAATACTTTTCAGGATCATTTTCAACATAATGAACAGAGCGTTTACCATATTTTCGGTCACCTCTCTTTTGCCTACCCAAATTGCTCTTTTTATCTCGGGTGGAACGAGGTTTTCCTGAATTTCGCAGGAATAACAGATGTAGTCCTTCTGTTTACACTACGTGCATTTGTGACCACGGGAAGCGATGGAATGACAAATGACACATTTGGATTTACTGTTACATCCTCTAGCTTCAGAATTAACATTAAAACTACTTGATCCTACCACCTTTTCCTATGCAGTTTCAGCTGCTACTACGAATTTACAGGCTTCATCAAAAAGAAATGTCGTCTTTAGCTAGTAACTCTTTCTTGGTCTCTTAGGAAGCAATGCCAGTTACTAAACGGTCTCGCAAAGCTTCCTTCAGAAAGGTGCCACATTGACAATATCTTGTCATACACTTGGGATTGAGAATAGAGCTAGCTCCTGATTCGTATGGTTTTTGATCCCTCCTTCCAAAACTTAGCCATTTCCCTATTTTACTAGGGTGATGAGCCAGGTTATCTTTAACAAGTTTGATGAAATCAACTAAGGATGTGTCACTAGGTTCATCAGGAGAACATAAACTATTTATAAGTTAATAAGTTTTCTTGCCTAATAAAGTTAATAAAGTTTGAACCTTTTTAGGGTCTGATGTATCATTACCAACGAAATGTCTTTTAAAGGAGTGCCACATGCTCATACCGTGTATCTGACGTAACATAAAAACTTTCAAAACGTTTAGAAGCCATTCTGAAATTGCAAAATATTTTAGAGTAATTAAAAGCTAGATCCATAAAGGCTATAAATATTAACACCATGAAATACATAGACTTGCGTACTGGAATACTTGTAATGCACAATAATTTTCAGAACTTTCCAAAATTATTTCGTATAATAGCAATGAATGTAGTTATTTAATAAGAATTATAATTCTTAATACTTGACAAAAAAGTCTTAGAATGATTACATAAATCAGTTTCCAAATGAGTATTGTTGAGTTACTCATCATTCCTAGATCATCGGTATATAAAAGGATTTTTAATAAATCAACATAGTACAGAATCTGATAAAGTAATTAATAAATTCTAACATCGATATAGACCCAATTATTACAAATTAATAGCTTGCAGCTAATTGATATAATTGCAGATCTTTAACGAAATTTTCCGTTGCATTTCTAAGCTAATAAATGGAAGCAAACAGGGCCGTAGCTAGGAATTTTTTCTGGGAGGGCAAACCAGCATAGTTACTACAAAAGGTGATGACAAGATACTTTTTACAAAAAGTGATGTCATGATATTTTTAGGAAATGGACAAGAGCAGAGTAACTACAAAAGGTAATGATATATTACTTTTGGGAAGTGGAAGAGAGAGAAACTACAAAAGGTGATGACATTATACTTATTTGCAGTGGACAAGTGCAGTTACTAGAAAAGGTAATGACATGATGCTTTTAAGCAGTGGAAAAGAGCAGAGTTACTATAAAAGGTTATGACATGATTCTTTTAGGCAGTGGCCAAGAACAGAGTTAATACAAAAGGTTATGATATGATATTTTTAAGCAGTGGACAAAAGCAGAATTACTACAAAAGGTGATGACATGATACTTTTAGGCAGTGGACAA
>JAHWFP010218454.1:0-41918 GCA_023313725.1 Lithobius niger
GCTTGGTTTGCCTTCACATAATCTGTTACTGTGCTTTTTACTCCATTGCTCATTTTTGAACCATTTTACTGTTGTCATGTTTTACCCTAAGCATCCTATATTTAAGTGGCTTCGCCCTATCATTTCGGCTCAAATTGTACACAATTTTAGGCAACTCACTAAGGAATGTTGCAGTCTTATTCACCTTGTTAAAAAAATCAAATTCTTGAAGTCATGTTTGTTTCATGGTGTGATTCCATCCTCACTGTTTAAAAAGCAAGCTTTCACGAATTCTCGTGATAAACGCATTTCACTCCAAACACAGGAACTCTCCGTGCGTGCTATTCTCACACAACACTATGCTGACCTACATTTGTTAAAAAATGCTCACCATAACAAGTTGAAACGTTTCATTCTTTCACAACCACCCACGCTCATTCAGCGATTTTTAGCTGCCCTACGGGATTTTTCAGCTATAGCCTCCTGCCATTTTCAAAAAGCACTTAACATTAAACTGCATACGTTGTTATCCTCCAATTTATCGAAATTTGCAACGTCACTTTCGCAACAGCACACGTTAATCCACATTTCTGGTCCGCCCCCCCTCCCCCCATCCATCCCTGCTAAAATGTCGGCTCCTCCGTCCAAATCCATACATCAGTCGTTCCCCACAAATGCGTGGCTGCACAACCTTTCTCATAAGGAATTCGACCCACCAACACTTAATTTGCTTAAGAAGGACCTTAAATTTGTACCCACACCTAAAATTTGGCAACTTGTCCCAGTCTTTTGCGCCAAGCTTGAAGCAGGGCTTTCATTTGTACCCAATCGTTCAGAAGTCCGTGGTGCAGCACTTTCAGCACTGCGAAATTCCAAGCAGCATTTAATCCCAAACCTCTCTCTCAAAGAAATTACTGCCATTCGGGCCCTCAAATCAGATCCATCCATCACCATCTGCAAAGCTGACAAATGCAATGCTACCGTCATACTTGACACATTGAAACTCGAATCTAACATACTAAATGAACTCAACAATGACCCTATTTACGAAAAGCTCCCTTTCAACCCACTTAGCAAATACAACGCTCGTGTTAAAAAATTCCTTAAAGCACTCGTTACCAAAGAAAAAATTACACCGGAATTTTTCGAAAAATATTTGAAGGTCGACCACCACCCCCCTTGCATTTTTCCCCAGATCAAAACCCACAAGCCCGGTTTTCCTCTCAGGATAATTACGAGTGGGAAGACCACCCCCAACGTTGAGCTTGCGTGCATCCTTAAACCCATTCTAAAAGAACTCGCTGAGGGGCGCCATACTACCCCCAATGCACTCAAAATTGTTCACGACCTGGAAGGATATCAAGTGCCTCCAGGGTTTGAATTTGTTTCCTTTGATGTCGAAAAAATGTTTCCATCATTGGACCAAGAGCTAATCATTACGGAAATCTCTCGAAAATTAACAAATGAACCCCCCTCCCCCCCCCCCCTCGCTCCTCAAGCTTGGGTGGGATAATGATACTTTCATCAGTGCAGTAAAAGTCATTTTTGAAACCACTTTCTTTGAGTATGGAGGCAAATTTTACCAACAAATCAATGGTGTACCGATGGGAAGCCCACTTTCAACTTTCTTTTGTGACATAGTCCTCAATGCAGTCGACAATAAATTGGTTGAAAAATTTCCACAAATTAAATATTACAAGCGATACATCGACGACAGTTTAGCACTTCTACCAACACAACTTAAGTTATTAATCCTTGAGTTTCTCAACAGCATCACTAAATCACTCACTTACACTATGGAGTCCTCTAAAAACAACGCCATCCCCTTTTTAGATGTAAATGTCATTATTAACGATAATAGCCTAATCGAATTCACGCACTTCAGAAAAAGTATGCAGTCGACTCGCACCCTGCATTACAACTCCTATGTTGATGCCCACTACAAAAGTAATGTAGTAATAAATGAAGTTAAACGTGTTGTCTCACACACCAGTAATGCTGACTTATTGCAGCATGAATTTCATTACATCTTGCAAAAGTATGTCGAGAATGGGTTCCCACTCGGGTACGTTAACAAATTAATTTCAAAAGCTTTGAACCCCAAAACGGCCCCCCCCCCCCCCCCCCCCTACGAGTTTCATTGCTCTGCCATACTTCAAAGGCATCTCTGAAGTCCTTAAGAAGAAACTTAACATCAATAACATCCGACTTGTTTCAAACAGCCACCAAAATATTAAGCAGCTGACAATGCACCATGAAAATAAACACAATAACAAATCAGACGACCTGCTTTCCACACGCAATACTGTTTATAGAATTCCCTGTACGGAGCCAACCTGTACTGCTACATATGTAGGACAATCCCTTCAAAAACTTAAGGAACGAATGGCATCCCATAAATCTAACTTTAAATTAAAAGTCGAATCAAATTCTTTAGTGCAACACTGCCTAGCAACAGGCAAGTCGCCAGACAAATACGCAACAGGCCACACCCCCGACTTGGACAAGGTCCAAATTTTGTTTCGTGAGAAATACACCAGAGCAAGAATCAATCTAGAAACATTGGTCATCCATACACATACACCACCCGTACATAACCACTTAGTGCCAGATAACAAATTTCTAAAAGAATATTTTCCTGTAATTAAATCACTTAAACTCGACTCTTTTGCCAGGCATTTTGTAAAACCAACATAACGAATGCATCACACCTTTGAAACACGTGACCCCGATTTGCATACACCTTGCTTTGCGACGTGGCATCCAACGGAGCAGGTGGGTCGTTGCTTTTCGGCTGCCTTTTCTGCCTCTTTTGAGGGGAGAAATTGGCGGTTTTTATCCGTTTTAAATGTATGGTTTATGCTTTTAATATAGGTTGACTTAGTGGCTTTTGCCATGCTTTAATTTTATTGCTAACCTGAAGACGAAAATTGTTAATTTTCGAAACGTTGTTTGTATATTTTTATGTAGCACTGCTTGGTTTGCCTTCACATAATCTGTTACTGTGCTTTTTACTCCATTAACCAGGATTCCGTCACAAACACTAAGTCATAAGCATTGGAACCCAACAAGATATGGAAATCCTGGAGATTAGCAAAGATACTACGGGCATTAATTAGGACACAGTTGAAACCACCAATGAGGCTAGTACAAAATGTTCCAGAATTCACAACCTGAGCGGGTACTGTGGTGCAATTTAACCCCCATGCGAGACCCATTAAACTCCCCAGTTTCCCTGGTAATAGGGGTCGTCAATGGCAATAGATAATTCATGTGATAAGATAACTTTCCCCCTACTTGTTAAATGGATCCCATCGTTGGAGATACAACCTGGTTTATGTAGAAGTTGGTTCCAAACCAGAACAAACCGGCAACCCCAACTATTACACATACGGGCGATTTCACTGTTACAACGAACAATTGAGTCAAGATTGGCTGGCTGGCGTCGACCAGCTTGTGGGAGAATACCCAGACACATAATTTTTGCACCAGGTCGAACATGTTAAATCAAGATGCAATGTGGGAATCACGGTTGAGGATTTAAAGAAAGCAGAAATCCTTGTTCTACAACAGGTTCAAGAGGAAGACCTTCCCAGTGAAGTACAGGCGCTCGAATGGAAACAACAGATCAGTCGAAGTTCAAAGTTGCTTCATTTTCGGCCTTTTTTGGGATGACAACAACATTCTAAGAGTGGGAAGCCGTTTGGAGCTAGCAGTATTGAATTATGAAACTAACTTCCCAATACTGCTACCTGCAGAACATCCTGTATCACGATTAATTGTATTGCAAGTCCATCAGCAAATTTGTCATGTAGGTGTTGTTCAAACTTTGTCCGAAATTCGTTCACGATTTTGGTTGCTACGAGGATGAATAATGATGAAACCAAACCTAACGCCTCATCTCATGCCTCACTGTCAACATCTGGCCACCAAGACGCCCTGACCTCAATCCTTTCAACTACTTTTTGTGGGGATATCTTAAGGGCAGTTTGTATCATCCCAAACCAAGCACAACAGACGAACTGAAGGCCGATAGTCAACACAAAATCAACAAATCACGGTTTTAATATTGCAAAAGGAAATGGACAATTTCCTAAGTCGAATGAGGCAGTGTCGCAAACAGAATGACGGCCATTTGGAGCGTATTTTAGTTAGCAGTTTGCATAGTCGTTAATGAACAATGTACCCACGAAAACTTCACATATGTACCTTCAATGTAAGCTATTGTCCACTGTAATCCGTATATTATTAAAGTTTACCTACAACAGCAAAATGTGTACGTCATAAATGTGTCATACTGTAGAACGAGCGGCGTGGTGGGGAGGATTTTGGCAAAGGCTTGTGCAAACTGCAAAACATTCAATTCGGAAAATCTTAGGCCGAGCAAACATTACCTATGTGGAATTAGAGACTATCATCACTGAAGTAGAGGCAACTTTGAATTCCAGGCCTGTTTACGTATTTATCTACTGGCCCAGAAGTATTGGATCCTCTGACACCAGCTCACTTGAGTGTAGGTTCTCGGCTAACATCATTGTCTTCAGGACTGACTGTAAGAAAATCTGAGGGTGATTCTGTGAGAGCACTTACTCGACGTTGGCAATACCGGGTAAAACTAACAAACGACTTTTGGAAACGTTAGCGACAAGAGTATCTTCTTCAGCTCCACACATTTCACCAGTGCAAGGACCCAAGCAAGTGTCATACTCTCCAGCCTGATAATTTGGTGCTAATTGAGGACACTCGCCTGCCAAGACATTTGTGGAAAACTGCTCGAATTGTTTCTGTCTTTAAAGGGCGTGATGGGAAGGTCTGATCATGCTTGTTGCACACCGGAATGGGTCCAGATGTAAAGAGGCCTGTGCAACTATTGTACCCCCTAGAATGTTAAAAAATATAAATGTTGATAGTAACTTAAGTTGGGGTGGGAGTGTGTGGTGAACACAATGAATTGTTTAAAGGTTAATAATCTGTGTTAATGCCAAACTATTGTTTTACTTCAGCATTGTTGTTCTTTGAGATCTTTCTTTAAAACCATTGCAAGTGGACTGACACAACTTTGATGTTTCCGCCAAATAAACGGTGTGCGGTTACATTTTCCTAGTGATCATTTACAACGTTATAAGCCTATCATTAATTCTAGGGGTCGTTAAGAGCATATTCGAATAAGACATATTCCCCTTTACCCTTCGTTTACCCCTTCATTTCCCCTTTACCTTGTGATTTCTTTCTTTATTTAGGACATATTCCATCCGAATATTCTCAAAAAAAGTTCTGTCATTTTACGTTTTATTCTTAATTTTTGAATTGGTTAATTGGTTTTTAAGTTTTCCTTTGGGCTTCTCGAGGTCCAGTCAGCCTGCACTATGCTTTCTTGCCCCCTTCCCTCCCAACCAATCTTTAGTGGAAATGGCCCATGCGTTTTCGATAGCTCACTTGCAATGGGCGGCAGAGGAGGAAGGGAGGGGGGGGGGGGTGATGTGCGCGGCAGTTCTCCCTAAAACATTTAAGAACTAAAGAATGGGGAAGTGAACCACGGCTATTAGTACCCAGTTGATAGATCACGTCAATTACAACATCATACGTGAAAGGTAAAGACACCCTGGTGAATTACGGTCAGCCCGTACTGCAGTTGGCAATTCATCATTTTATTGGGGTGGGGTCGTTGTGTTATACTATACGCCTTACAAGATGCCTTACCTAGTGGATTAAATTATACTATGGCTATATTAATTACGTATGCCTTGCATTACCAATAAACTATATAAAACAATAAAAAAGAATTTTTTTTTGGGGTGGGGGTGGTCAGGTCTAAACATGCAAAAAAATTGTTAACGAATATTCAAATATTTTTTTGGTGAATAGTCGATATGTTTTTTTCCCTATTCGTCTGACCCCTAATTAATACTTCATTCCAGCAGAAATTCGGATCTAGAAAAATTCGGTGCGGGTACCATCATGGCCATATACAACAAACATTTTAATCCTTATAATAATAATGCTGGATCCGGCTGAGCAGTTAAGAAAAAAAGCCCGAACAATCACTTCCCCCTCCTCATGCCCACATTGCAAGTGGACTCTTCCATTCTACCAGCATGGCAGGTGCGGCCGGGAGGGAGCGGTCGATCAACTCACCTAAGGCTTAAAATAAGATACACGAGGCATGGGAACGAAAATGGTCGGGAAAAGTGTATATGTAAACTTAATTCATGACCAGCCCCGTGCATAGCATGGGCTTCGTCTAGTATTTTATAAACTTTTTTCCCCAGAAAATTTCGAAATAAAGAACCCTCTTTTTCGGAAACAGAATTTGATTTTGAATACGGAAAATTCTTAAGGAGTGCATAAGACCAACTCGGTATGTCAAAGTATCACGAATTAGAAAACAAAACGAATCGTTTGATGTTTAAGATAAGGTTTAACTAATCCAAACTTTCAAAACTTTTAATGCCAAAACAAAGGAACAATAATGCGAGACTACATGCCAACTGTTTCAGTGTTCTTCAGTGAAGTAGTCTACTTTCCGTCATCAACCTACTAATGATATGTATATACTTTTTCAAGATTTTCAAGCACTTTTCCACAATTAGTGCTGAACCATTTTCCAGGTACGTCGCTTACCAACCTAGAATGCACCAATCATTAGCTGACGTATCATGTGCAATAGTAAACAAATGGTAAAAACAATTTAATACATATAACAGTAAGGTTTCATGTGAACTGATATTTCTTCCATTTCAGATCTACTGGCATTAATAACATGTCGTATTGTAGATGGAAAAATTGGTTGAAGCGAAATCTTTCAATTCAAGCCTTTCCCAACCTAACATTCGGAATGAGCTACACATTACATTCCACAAGGCATGTGCCTTGTTTGTTTCATTGAAAGAAATGGCTTGTGCATTCCTCCGCCTGATGCGAGCTAGTGCAGATAGTTACTAGATAGTGGTAGATGTTGCCATATTCTGCAGACTTTCATTCGGTGGCAGTGCCACTTTAATTCATCCTAAAATACTGACAGGTTCAACCAGAAGCACTTTTACAGCCCTTTACTTTCTTGACACATGAGCAAGTCAATGTACAGTTAGAGTATTATTTTTTTTCTTTTTATAAAATGTAAAAGTGTGACATCACATTTTTGACAGGTCCCCCCCCCCCCCCCCCCGTTGTGAGGTGTTATACCTGACCCCTCTCCCCCCTTCGGAGCGTGACATACTTTGTTAATGGTCCCTTATGCGTCTAGTATGGAAAAGAAGTTGAACCAGAATTAAACTAGTTAGTTTCAGGTTTGGACAACATTGCACTAAAAATGGAGTCCCATCTGTCGTTCTTCTTTGGGCAAACCTATAAAAAAATGGCAGCTACTTTGCGCTTCGTCGGTAATGTCCCCGTATTTTACGCATATTGACAATTCAGGTAGTCGTGTCGAACAAATAGCTCCGGCTAATCAGGTAATCATTGTATAATCGGTGGAAGTTATCGGAATATTATTTAGTATAACAGCTGTATTATCAATTTAACAAACATGTGAGTCTGCTTCGCGAGCAACGGGGTAGTGCATAGCTGTAATACGAAGGAGCCCCGATATTTTTCTGGTACGATGACGGATTTGGAAGGCAGCGATACACGTTAAAGAAAGGCCGAATTCCAAATTCATTCTACGATCACTTTCGATAGCAAAATAAAAAAATTAGAGCGCTTCAGCTGTAGATGAAAAATAGAAAATGATTGGTCATTAATGTAACTCGTCCTGAATCGCACATTTTTTTACTTAACAAAAGTCAACACGCATTTGTTTGAATGAAGAATACAAGAAACACGATTGCTCATCCTAACCCCCAACAAAGAGAGCTGCAAAACGAGAAGCTTCTTCCCCTCCCCTCAACTCTGCCAACAGTTATACTTTTCATCTAATCTGGCATTCGGTATGGCAGTGATGGCTGTGGGAGGAAGGGAGGGGGGGGGGGGGGGTCCCGGACGATTGCTTTCGGGTCTAGACTGGGATCAATGGATTTAACGGCAATTTTACCCCAAAGTAGTGCCAAAATATCAATTTTGTTATTCATTTACATTTTGTTTTATAAATCAAAGTATTCCGACTGAGGTCCATTTTTCAGAATGAGAATTTTCCTTGGGTGTGATGGGGGAAGATGGTTGTTGCCCTCCCCCCCCCTCCAAAAAATCGACCGTGTTCGTATTGCATGCCTAAATGTTTAGACCTATTTAGTAGATTTGAATTACTGGAACCTATCTCAGTAGTATGTCTAAACAAATTATCTAGTATTATGGTAAGAGTAGTATTGTATCAGTGAGCCATTCGGTAACACTTTTGAGTTTCGGGGGGGGGGGGGGGGGGAGGAGGCGCGTGCATCTAGGAGTTTCGCTGGTGTCTAACCCCGTCTTTAAGCCCCAGGACCAATTCCCGGTAGTTGTACATCGCGAGTACGGGCAATTGTTTATTTTCCTGCGTGACCAGTGGGTAGCTGGAAATAAATATGGTTTTACCAAGTCCTCCGGGATGGTGTGCATGCATGGGTAAAAGTGATGGGAGATGTTTATGAACACGTGTTTAATAAAAGTCTAAAATATACATGTATATCTAGACACACGCTAGTGTGTCGCCACCAAGTAACAGTAGATCATCCGATTGTTAAACATTGATTGTTAATGATAAAAAGGCGGGTCACTAGCAGACATGTGTCTTAACTGTAAGCAACTGAAAGCATATTTTGGCATGTTGAGGTTAAATCCCAATGCGACAGAAATGTTTCAAATTGTGGAAAATGTAAGGGGAAGGGTCAGAGATAAAGAAAAACTAAAATTTAAAGGATGAGTGTCCACGAATCATAGAGAAAAATATGCGTCAATAACGTTGTTATGTTACTGTCTAGCTAGCTGGCTAATAAGATTTTTCCCAAGTTAAATCCCATAGACTTTTTGCTCATGGCTAGCGCAAATTGAAAAGGCCTACGTACCTGAACTTTTGCACACGGATGCATGGTTATCTGAGGATGGTCCTTCTGTTAGTTTGGGGGTTGTAGGAATGTAGGGGTCAGGACAAATGCATGGGAGGGTTTTGGCGAATTTAAATTTCGTTTCCTTTCTAAGTTGCAACCAAAGATTTTAAGCAACAATGGCTTGAACAATCACGACTGGTCCTTAGATTTATTGTAAAAGCTTGGATGAACTAAAAACTAAACTGTAACTAAGGACAAAATAAAGCAATTTAACGTTGCCGTGGATTGCGTAAGAACAAAGGGATGCACGTTAGATCATGGTTACGCAACAATACGAGCATACACGAGCTAATGGGTTTTTTGTTAATAACCTAAAAACAAAATGCTTCGCATTCTGCTGTTTTATTAACAGCGACCTTCGGGGGTTTCTGCATGACTAAAATGTGAACGAAAACTTGAAAAATTAAGGGGAAGGTGCAAGGATAAACAAAACAACTGAAGGGAATGCGCTGATTGAGCGAGCGAAGCGAAGGAAATCAGCGATTGTTAGCCAGTGTGTGCAAAAATAGGATTGAAGCATCTTAAACAGACGGTGTAACCTTATGTACGTTCACAGTCCTATGAAAGTTGTGATATCCACTCAAAACCAAAACTGGTAGAAAAACCCGCCAAGTTTCCAAAAACGGTCGGCCTTTGAAGGTAGTGATATCATTTCACCAGGGAACCGCCAAGGTTAATCCTATTAGCCAAGTTAATTACACCCAATAATACTTGTTAAATGAAAAATTGAAGATTGCTACCGCTAGTAGCAATCTTCTAGTTTTCATTTAATTTTCGAACTATTAGTATGTGCAATTAACTTGGCTAATAGGATTAACTTTGGCGGCCTTTCCCTGGTGGAATGATATCACTACCTTCAAAGGCCGACCGTTTTTGGAAACTTGGCGCGTTTTTCTACCAGTTTTGGTTTTGGGTGGATTACAATAACTAGAGGAAGCCTGTGCTACGCACGGGGCCAGTCATGAATTAAGTTTACAGACCCCCTCCCACCCACCCCGCCCCCCACCCCCACCCACCTCCTTACTCCCACTCCCATTTTCGTGCACACTGGCTAAGAAACGCTTTCACGGAATTAAATCTTCAATCCATATTTTTGCGCACACAGGCTGACAAACGCTGATTTTCGTTCGTTTCGCTCACTCAATCAGCGCATCCCATGGGTCAAATCACTGGATGCACCATTTTAAAAATTGGCATGCTTAAGCATCATTCCAGGGCATAACGCAGCCGGGAGCCGTTTTCCCGTTTGCCCGGAGCTCAGCTCTGAAACCCTTCATCTGCGAATTAAATAAGCCATAGCATCGTTACAAGCTGCCAATTTCATTTTACCCATCAACTATCAACGGTTTGCTATGTACGGGGCCAGTTACGAATTAAGTTTACAAACCCATTTTTCCTGGCACACTTCAGCAAATAGGAGTTGTGTTTTTGGATCCTACTGAATGGACTGAAAAGGGTGTAATTTTAAACATTTACGAACCTTTTCCCCCTTCCCCCCATCCTGGCAACCTTGGACACTGGCTTACAAAAGTAGGGGCAAAATACGATATGGCAGGAACAGACGGACACCCCCCCCCCCAACCGGAAGTCACGTGACCGGAAGTGACGTCATCCAAGATGGCGGCGCCCACGCGTACCGGAAATGACGTCATCCAAGATGGCGGCTACCATGTCCAAGATGGCGGCGCCCATGCGGACCGGAAGTGCAGCCAAATCCAGGATGGCGGCGCCCATGGGAACCGGAAGTGGCCTCTTTTCGTCAATCTGGAGGAGGGGGAAAAGCTGTTTTCCACGATGGTGGCATCCGCACGAACCGGAAGTGATGTTACATCCAAGATGGTGGCACCCATGCAAAGCGGAAGTGGCACTATTTTCCAAGATGGCGGCACCCATATGAACCGGAAGTTACGTTACAGCCAAGATGGCGGCATCCATGCAAATCGGAAATGTCACTATTTTCCAAGATGGCGGCACCCCCCCTATACCGGAAGGGACGTTACAGCCAAGATAGCGGCGTCCATGCAAAGCGAAAGTTTCCAAGATGGCAGCGCCCTCCCATACCAGAAGTGACGTCATACTGGTGATACTATTTAGCACCCCCCCAGGATTGGGTCTACTATTTAGCACCCCTAGGGCCGGGTAGCACCTCCTAGGACCGGGGTAGTTTTTAGCACCCCCTAGGATCGGGTATACTATTTAGCACCCCCTAGGATCGGGTATACTATTTAGCACCCCCTAGGATCGGGTATACTATTTAGCACCCCCTAGGATCGGGTATACTATTTAACACCCCCTAGGATCGGGTATACTATTTAACACCCCCTAGGATCGGGTATACTATTTTGGTCCATAAAATGACCTTGGTTAAAAATGTCAAGGTCATTATAGTGTAAACTAGTCAATCATTATTGTTCAATTATTCTCTCCAGCAAAGACTGATTTGAGAATTAATCTAAACATCCTCATTTATTTAGACTCTGAAAAAAGTTACGAATTGGCCCTCCTTAATTTAGACACGTACAACAGCATCCACAACATCACCTCGAAAAATAACGAAATTCAGTACACGACTGATGCTGGTGCCACTTGGCACAAAGTGTTAGTCACCCCGGGGCCTTACGAAATCGAGGAGTGAAATAAATTTCTCAAGTCGGCGATAGATGTGAATGGTCACAACAAGGATGCCATTACGATACTTCCGAACTAAACACTTTAAGAACCAACTTTATAATTACCAATCCGAGTTACGGAATATCTTTTTCGAGTGACACGAGTTTGGCTCCAGTCTTGGGGTTTGACATAGGCAACTATGTGAGAGGTCGAGAGAGTCAAAATACCGTCGACATTATGAGCATCAATACAATTTTCGTACACGTGGATATAATAGGCAATTCGTACCTAAATAACGACACTCAGCCCACTTTATACTCCTTTTATCACAATTCCCCGCCCGGTTTCAAAATCATAAGAGTCCCCTCATAATTTGATTTACCTTCCGGTGACTACAAAATTAATCAGAAATATAAGAGTTTGGCTCACGTCTCTGACCAACGAGCCGTTGGATTTAAACGGAGAAACGCTCACAGTGCGTCTTCATTTGAGATCTAAAAATTAAAAAAGGATAAAATGCTCATGTTTGGGAAAAAAGGCAAAGGACTCTTTATTAATTTTACCTCTAATAATAAAAAACAAAAGGTTTGACGCCAAGAAATAAAGCTTCCATCATATTTAAAACAACTCCCAGAAAATGAGCGTAGTAGAAGATTACTTAAAAATCAACGAACCATTGGTGTACGATTCATCGGTCGAGCCTTACACTTACCACGAGTACAATCCCAGTGTTGGCACCAATCTCAACAACGTAAATTCGGAAATCCGAATCCATGTTGCAAACCAAGATTTATTTCTGCACGTTGCCAACAGCTACCTCCTGATTAAAGGGAGGTTGCTGAAGGATGATGACTCTGCTTACGCAGATGCTGACGTAGTCATTTGACCAGCAGACTTGGGTGAGTTAGGTTTGACTGTTGGCACATTCTTTTGAATTGTGTTGACTTTTATTTTATTTGGTTTTAGTTTTTAGCATGGAACCTTGCATCCTTATGACTTGTAAGTTTTATTTCCATGGCCCTGCTCTGCTGTTATTTTATAAATTTTATTTTTATCTTTAAGTTGTTATATTTTTAAGTTGTTTGACGTGTTTTAAACCATTCACCTGAAAACGGTTCCGACCTTGGAACCGAAACGTTGTGATTTCGTTGTTTCACCAGCACTTGATGGCTACTCTGTATGTGTTTTTGATAACTAAAGTGCTTTTTTTTAACTTTCTGCTTTTTGTTTCCTGTTTTCTAACATCAAATACCATCTCGGTGATAAACAAGTCGACGAGGTAAATTATCTGGGGTTCGGTACTCTGATGAAGGGACTGCTCACCTACGGCTCGGCGGAGCAACCAGCTCTGCTCGGCCAGTGCTGGGCGCTAGATAGCGCAGCTTCAGTCGCTGCCAAACTAACAGACAACTTGGGATACAAACAGCGGCACGCGTCCATCATTGTTGAAACGACTCCCAAGGGAAGCTTTACATTCGCCATCTCTCTGAAACACGTCATGGGATTTTTCGAAAATTACGATAAGCTAATATACGGGACTAAACACGTGCTCACACTCATTCGAGCGAGTAACACTAATGCCACCTTCAAAGCAGCGGCAGCGGCCAATGGCAAAGTCGTTCTAAATAGCATCAGCTGGATCGTTGCACGTGTCACTGCCTCAGACGAGCAGAAACTTAAACTCTACAATCTCATCGACCACGGAGCGACTGTGGATTTTGGATTTAGGCACTGGCATTACGATAGCTTCGTGCTCCCTCAAAATACCAGCTTCACTTGGCGTGTGCTGACTACTTCCGCGGTCGAAAAACCTAGGTGGATAGTTTTAGCTTTTCAATCTAACAGGCAGGACTCCTTAGTCAAAAATCCGGGTGTGTTTGACCACTGCAGTCTGCAAGATGCTCACGTGACCCTAAATTCCGAAAGATATCCGTTTCTCGATTTAAATACTAATTTTGCCACTGGAGAGTACGTTGGTCTGTACAGAATGGCGCAGCAATTTAGGCGGCTTTGCTACGATACCAACGACTTGAGTTTCGACTTGCTTCAGTTCAAGAAAGCCTATCCTCTCGTGGTGTTGGATTGCTCCAAACAGTCCGAGAGGCTCTAATCAGGAATCGTGGATGGACAAGTCAAACTGAAATTTACAGCAGCCGTGCCAGCTAACACAACCTGTCACGCTCTGCTCATTGGTAACAGGAAAATGAATCTAAAGTTGGATAGAGGCAAAGTCGAAGTTGTTTACTAAATAATATTAATAATAATAAAAAAGATATGGCGCTCAAAACCAAATCATGAAAAAAGAAAGGCGGCTTTTGCCGTTGGCATTGCTAGGACCGATTTTAGCCAGGATTGGAGGGTTGGCGGGTGGAACTGTGGGGGTGGTATCTGCCGTAAAAAAAAGGACAAAACGAAGCAAAAACTCTGGCTGAACTCGTGCGACATCACAAGCAAGTTGAAGGTTCTGGCTCGAAAAAAAAATTAAGCAAAAAAAAGAAGCAAAAAAAAATTGCCCCGTGGCAGAGGTCTTTACTTAAGACCACCCAAGGTTTAATCGACTTTAATAAACCTTTAACAAACTTTGATTTAAATGGATTGGCTAGAGTAATGAAAATTCCAAAATTCAGAGGTATTTTTAGTAAAGACACGCTTCCCTTAAAACTTTGGCCTACTGGTGAAAATGGAATAGTAAATTTGGAAAATTTCCAAGATGGAGACGGAAGTCATTCGGTCACCTATTCCACTGTTTCGGGAGAACCTTGTTATTTCGATAGTTTTGGCAACATGGGTTCGCCCCGGTCTGTGGTAAACTACTTGGGACCGGGAATAAAATACAATTACGAACGCGTACAAAACTTTGACCAGATTTGGTGCGGTCACTTTTGCTTGTTTTTCCTAAGTGCCTTCTCTAAGGCTCGTAATTACGAAGCTGTTTTAGATAGAATGAGACGAGTCATCTATTGAAAAGTTACGTGCAAATCTAACTGGAAATAAACGTCATCTGGGTGAAACTCTTCGAATGCCTCTACCGCGATGAGCAAATTTTCTTCTACTACTTGAGGATTTTCGAAAACGGTAACTGTCGAATGTTCTCTCGTTACTTTCATAATGTAAAGGGCTCTCGTACCTATTTTAAATTTAGCAATTAGTGCAACGCTCGGATTGCTGCAGTAGAAAATTGCTTTATGAAATAATTCTGGACTCGTACACACGAAACTCGAGAGAGGACCGGAATTAACGAACCAATCGCTCTTTTTTTTCCAAAGGGCTTTTCATACTGAAACTGATCAGCATGAAACTGTTTTCATGCACAAATTTCTTCATAGCCACATCACTTGGTAAAATAGGTTCGCTTAGATTCTAATCGGTTTGTTCGTGGCATTAAAGTATTCTTTTTGCTCATCTTGTAACAAACAATTGCTGTCGACAAATACCTTAGTAACAGTACCGTTCGGTAAAGTAAGATCGCTTAAATTTCTAATCGGCTTGTGCGTCGCGTTGAAGTATACTTTTTGGTCGTCTTGTAATAAACAATTCCTATCGATGTACACTTTTGAAGACGCGTCAGCAGCGTGCCGGGGGGAAGCTATGTCCTTAATTTGCTTATTCCTCGCGTAGAAATTCGTGTCAACATCATTTATGTACAACATATTTTTTCCCATAATAGAAATGGCGGAAGCCAACTCTTCGGAGAGAAGAGTAATAGCAGGAGGCAAGTCGGTTTCAAGTTTCTGTACATCCGTTGCCAGAGTACCGATCTGAGAATAATTTACCGCATCTTCTGGCTCGATAGCAGCTCCTACTTTAGTTACACGCTTGCTTTGCATGTCGTAGTTGTTTTCGGGGGTTAAAACATATCCTAGTCCCAGCTGTCTTCTCGGACCGACTTCCATCACCTCAACCCCTTCCCCCCTCGTCCTTCTCAATGCTTGTCCAAACTTATTGACCGACATCTTTTTTTAAATAAGAGAAATTTTTTCAAAATACATCGAGCCGTCGATGAGGCTTTTATTTTCAATATTATAATAAAAGGAAGAAAATCAAAATAAAATAACTTCAAAATGTCTCAACTACCCTGGCAAACGAATCTTTCCAATCTCGTCCAAAAAAACTTGCTGAAAGTTAAGAACGAGAATGGTACAAAGATTGACAACGGTGGAGAGCTTTCCTTGTCTCCTTCCATACAGTTTAAAGATTTAAAGGGTTTGGGAAATCCCATTTTAAGCGAAAAATCAAAATATAAAGGCTGGATTTCACCCAGCGACTCAGAAACTCAAAAACATTTGAAAAATCTTAAACGGTAAATCTGTAAAAAACTAGAGATCGAATTTGACGAACAAAAACCCGTATCCATGACTACGTTCAATTATCCCCATTCGATGCATACGGCTTTCTCCTGTTACCCTTTTTTGCGAAAAGGTGAACGGAGGTAACGGAGACAAACCGCTCTGCCTTAAAACTTGGGTGTACGAGAATATTCACAAAATTAAAGGGAAACTTAACAAAAATGTTATCGACAAACCCTGGTTTAACTTGCCATCTTACAACGCTTTAAACTTGACCGAAGTCACTGGCAGAATTACCGCGGTATACATCACCGATGATTCTCCCAGCAACGTGAAATTGTGGTGCAACGTAGATTTTGGAGTAGCTCATTCCGACATTTCCAATGACAAATTTTCCGACGAAGACTTTATGGGTTTAGTATCTCCGTAAACATTAAAAAAATGTGCAAATAAGATACGAAAATTAAAAATTACGACTTTTTCGCACTTAACAAAGAACCTAAAAATCATCCATTTCTACCTTCGAATATCAGATGTCTAATTATAGGCCCCGTAAATTGCGGCAAAACCAACTTACTGTTTAATTTCATCTGTAACTTAAGATGGCTCGACTACGATCGGTTATATATTTACAGTGAAACTTTATGTCAATCAAAGTAGAAAGCTTTGCAATCTATATTTGCTGAAATTGAGGAAAAAATTGGACGGGATGTCGCCTTTTTTCACAGTTCTCAAATAGATTTAGTTCCACCCGAAAAACTGGACCCAAAATTTCGAAACCTGGTTCTTTTTGACGATTGCCTTTTGACAAACAAAAAAACATCGAACGTTACTTCGCTCAAGGGCGTCATTCGAACGCCGATGTTTTTTATTGCAGCCAGTCCTACACAAGAATTCCAAAACAAGTGGTCAGAGACAATGCAAATTTATTAATCCTTTTCCCCGTGGATGAGTTAAATTTGAAACACGTTTATGAAAACCAAGTTAGTCCCGACAACAAAACGTTAAACGAAGGGAGATATAAACGTTCATTTTTACCTATTAAACAAAAGAATGGAAACAAAACGAGAAATCGTAAAACTCAATAGACGTTTAACTAAAAAGTTTTTAAATCAACGTTCGGGGGAGAGAGAACAAAAAGAATCGCTACAAGAATTTTTTTAACCGGTAGTAAGCACTCTGAAACCAAGACCGGTCCTCGGTGCAGCCACGCAAACTATGCCGATTAAAAACACTTTAGCCACGCAAACTAAACCGATTAAAACCACTCTAGCCATGCAAACTACACCGATTAAAATTTACAAAGAAGAAGGTAGTGATGAAGAAGAAAGTTACGAAGATGACTACGAATCACTGGCTCTCTCACCCTCCCCTGCACCTAGTCAGAAAACATCTCTCGATTACAGCCTCGCCCAATATTCAAGTTTCAGGCTGTAACTCCTATAATGCGAATTCCACCACACTCCAAAACTGAATGCGCGACAACCAGCACAGGTCCAAAACTCACTCCTACTTATTCCGCGGTGCAAGCTAGACGCATTTCAACTCCACCTGAGCTTCCAAATATCACGACGTTAAGGTACCTCGATAGTTTGTTACCTGATCAAAATATTGGAGACACTGCTAAATATTTCTTGATCAAATTTTTCGAAAATCCCCAAGACAGTGAGTGACCCAGTATTCGGTTTACAGTTCGATAAAAAAAAGGTGAGCTGACCTTCGGTAATAAAGTCGTTAAAATCTTTGAGAATGATGTAGTGGTCGAGGGGGAGCAATACGTGGGAAGACGCGGGCTTTGGAATTTGCTAGTTTTCAAAATTTTGAAAGAAACTACCCTCGCGCCGAAAGTTAAAGCAGCTTACGCTGCCATGTTTATCAGAACAACGACCCAAAAACTAGGAAACCCAAATCTAATCGGAGCACCAAGTACAGGTCTATTATCGCTCCTATTTGGGACGACATGAAAAAACAAGGGACATGCATGGTAAAAAAAACGAGTTATTCGAGTAGAGTGGATTATAAATATTACGATAACCCTAATGATTTAGTTAAAAGATTGAGACTTTTGTACAAATCTACTTTAGCCGGGCACGACGGGCATAGAAATGAAATGATCGAAATTTTATCTGAAAGTCAGCAAAGACAAATCATAACTGCTCGGGAAAAAAGGGTAGCTTATAAAAATGTAGGTATAGGTTAAAAAAAAATTGTATATAAACAAAGAACCATGGAATCAAAAAATATCTAGATGAGATACTGCGTCAAATATAAACGTCAAACTTCACCACCGTTATCACCACCGTAAAAAATAACAGGCAGATGCAGGTTGTATTCTGGCGAGGTGTGCGGGACGAAAAGAGCTTCCTTTGTCAAGTCTGGGAAAGGAATCGTAAACAAACTCGTAGATAAGTTACCTCTCGCAATGCATTTGCCGTGCTACCAATACTGCGGTCCAGGAACTAAACTTGAAAAAAGATTGGCTTGAGGAGACCCAGGAATTAATAAACTAGACGAAGCGTGCAAAGAACACGATATCGCTTACTCCGAGAGCTCGGAATTGAAAGATCGGCACGCCGCCGATGAAGTTCTAATTGCTAAAGCTCAAAGAGTGAGAGACGATCCTTCTTTGGCATGGAGAGAAAAGCTAGCCGCTTCGATTGTTAAGAAAATCATGAAAACAAAATTCGGTTTGGAATGGGAAATAAAATAAATGGATCAACTCGTAAAAGAACTTCAAAACCCAACCCGAAAAAATTTTCCGAGACGGAAAGTGATTGTACTGAGCCTGAACAATCTGTGGCAGGCTGACTTGGTCGAAATGATACTTTGGCTAACCTAAATAAAGGGTTTAACTACTTACTAACCTGCATTAATGTCATGTCCAAGTTCGCTTGGGCCATTCCCCTTAAATCTAAATCCGGCATAGACGTTACCGAAGCTTTCAAGAAGATACTCGCTGGAGCGACACCCCCTAAAAATTTACACGTCGATATAGTAGTGAGTTCTACAATAAAGACTTCAAAGCCCTACTCAACCGTCATAACATCAACATGTACTCTACATACTCCGAAAAGAAAGCGAGCGTGGTAGAACGTTTCAACAGAACACTAAAAACTCGAATGTGGAAAAAATTCACCAGGCAGTGGACTTACGAGTGGACGCACATTATCGACGAGTTAGTTTCCAATTAAAATGTCACGGTTCATTCTGCCATAAAACTTAAACTGAGTGAAGTAACCAAACGTCACGAACCTTTCCTGAGAAGAACTAGTACTAAACGGTTATTGAACAAACCCAAATTTGCCGTAGGAAATAAAGTCAGGATTTCTGAAGTTAGGAAAATTTTCGATAAAGGATATTTGCAAAATTTTACTAACGAAGCTTTCACGATCCGTAAAGTGCGAAAAACCCAACCAGTTACTTTCTTTTAAAAGACGAGTCGGGTGAATTGGTGCTAGAACCGGAACTTCAAAAAACTCTTGTTCCCGATTTATTCTTAGTAGAACAAGTATTACGTAAAAAGAAAGGAAAGAAAGGAAAGGAAAGGTGTGTTTTTTATATTTTTATTCTTTATTTCTCTGATGATGGTGTCGCCCGCTAATTTTATTGACACCGAAATATAAGCTTTTATTACCATTTTCGCCTGTGCTACTGGCTCCGTTTCCACTTCTTACATCAGTGCACATACCATTTTCGTAAGAAAGGAAAAGATGGGAAAATGCTTTACTTCGTTAAATAGAAGGGCTATGACTCCAAATACAACAATTGGACAGACAACATTAGCAATCTTAAATAAATATGTCCTTCCCTTTTTTCCGTGTAAAAATATTTCGATAAATAAACATTAAAAAAAGTTATTTTCTTCCCTTCCCTTCCTCAATTTTTTCTTCCCTTCCTTAAATTTTTTTTGTTCCTTAATAATAAAAAAGGATAAATATTTTATATTTTAAGAATTGATACTAAAAAATATTTTACTTGAATCTCAACATCAACTACGCAATCACCTTCTGTCGGCACACTCGTCCATTCTGAACGAAGAATGCGAGTGTTTCGTCGACCACTTACCCGTACATCTGAGGGATTGCGTTCATCTGTCCCAAACGCGGGGGTTATGCCACAATTAAGACGAGATGACCCTGCCAGAAGAATTGGGACTCATCGATCAGCTGCAGTTTCTACTGTCAGTTCGTCTGGCCTTGCAGTCGCTTTTACTGGTTAGCCTAAACCAGATGGTCAACTGCAAGACCCAAATCTGCTTGGGGGTCGAATTCATGAGGGATACGACCGTAATTTAGGCGGGATTCTGGTCCCGGTACACGGAAATCTACAACCGGAACGATATTTCCGCTCTCTTGGACGAGGCATTCGATAAAATTCAAAGTTCTATAGACGCTTTCGCCGAGCATGGAAGTGGTTGGGTTATTTCCCGACTGAACAACCTCGTCAGCAGGACGGCAAAGTACAAACCGCTGCAGGCAACGTCCTACATTCCGCTCCCTAAGGCGCTCGCCGGCAAATCATACGCCGTAGTTAACGTCCAAAACTTGAACGACCAGAAATGCTTTTTGTACTCTGTACTTGCCACGGCTTTACAACTGACCAGCGAAGACCCGGACGATTATCTCGAGTTCGAAGACATACTCGACACCAGCATGATTTCTTACCCGATGAAGCACGGTGAAATTGGTAAATTCGAAAAGGCGAACGATCTCTCCATCGACGTTATAGGTTTTCACGACGTGGAAGGATTGTACCCGCTTTGTGTCTCTAAAAATTTAGACGGTCAACCCATCGATCTTCTCCTGCTGGGTGGAAAATACGACGAAGACTCTGGAACGTTGAACACTCATTACTGTGCCATTAGAAACATTGCTGGATTTTTACGCTTCCGAGGCACGGGCAGTAACGCCAAGTTCTATTGCCGGAACTGTTTTGCCGGTTTCAGAAAGGAATGGATGCTCTCGACTCACCGGAATGAATGTGTGAAAATCAACCCCGCTCAAGCGCTTAAATTCAAGTTACACGGAGAAAACCTTCTCAAATTTCGGCATTTCAATCGTAAGAACCCCTTCCCACGCATTGTCTACGCCGATTTCGAGTGTATCCTTCCCCCCGTGCAGACCGCTCAACCCAAACCTTCCACGAGTTCGACGACAAATATCCATCAGCACGCTCCCTGCAGCTTCGGTTACGTCGTTGTGGGACAGGAACGGGGAGATTGTTAATCAACAATATTACTTGGGAGTAGATGCTGTCGACGTGTTTTATGAACGGATGCAGGAAGAAGCCCAAGATTACCTTATGCTGTTGAAAGACGTGAAACCGCTCAAACTCACCCGAGCCGAAGAACACAGCTACACTCTCACCACCAAAGTCTGCCATTATTGTGAAAAGCCCTTCGATTGCAAAAACCCCAAGAATATAAGCGAGCAAAAGGTGAGGGACCATTGTCACGTCAGCGGGAAGTACATGAGAGCCGCTCATTCGAAATGCGATTTGAGCGCTCGAGAACGGAGAATCATACCCGTCGTTTTCCGCAACCCAGAAGCTACAACATGCACCTCCTGGTATCTGCCGTGCACAAGTTCAAGGGACAAGTGGAAGTCACTAGCCGAAATGCAGAAAGGTTTCAGAACATGACTATTAAAAGGAAGGGAGTAAGTCTTCGATTCATGGACAGTCTGAGTTTCTTGCAAGCTTCGTTGGACACTCTGGTGGAGAACTGCAGGAAAAGCAACGTCGGCTTCCTCATCCTCGAAGCGGTCTTGGACTCCAGCCTAAAATCTGCTTGGTTTCAGGATGTCACCACACGAGAGGATGTTTTGAATCTCCTGACGCGAAAGGGTGTCTACCCTTACGAGCACGTGCAAGACATGTCCATTTTCGATAAGGAAGAACTACCATCGAGAACGTCGTTCTTCTCCCAGCTGAAAGATCAGTTAGCGGGTGACGAGTACGTTCGGGTGCTCAACCTCTGGCTCAAGATGAAAACAAAGAAATTTGGTGCGTACCATGAGATCTACCAAATGACGGACGTTTTCCTGCTCGTGGACATATTCAAAGATTTTAGGAAACTTTGCCTGGAAAATAACAAGTTGGATCCCTGCTACTGCGTCTCCATTCCGGGATTTAGCTGGGCGGCTCTGCTGAAAATGGTGAAACTTTTGAAAAACTTTTTGAAAAGTTGGAACTTTTTACTCACGTCAGGAAGCACAACCCGATAACTTCCAGCGTTCGAGGCGGCATTTCCTTCAGGGGAAAGAGGTTCGCGAAAGCCAACAACAAGTACCTACCCGACTTTCACCCTCGCGAACCCTCAACCTACATAGTAGACTTGGATATAAACAACCTTCACGGCTTCGTCATGTGCGCCCATCTATCTTATGACGGCTTCCGTTATTTGACAAGGGAAGAAATCAGAAACTTCAACGCAGATACCGTGCCGGACGACGAGGACGTCGGATATATACTGGAAGTGGATCTCGAGTATCTCAGAGAACTTCACGACGTGCAGAACGACTAACCCCTCGCTCCGGAAAAGATCAACATTAGGGAGGAATTCTTGTCCCCTTATTCGAAAGATTTGGCCAAAGACTTGAAACACACTATTAAATCTTCCGGCAACACCAAGCTCGTTCCGAATCTTCTGCACAAGAAGAAGTACGTCGTCCACTACCGGAACCTAAAATTCTACCGCCGGTACGGGTTAGTTCTCCGGCACATGCGAAGAGTCCTCGCCTTCAACCAGAAACCGTAGATGAAGTACATCGACTTCAACACCGCTAAGAGGCAAGCGTCCACTGCTCCGTTCGAGAAGGATTACTTTAAACTCTTGAATAACTTGGTTTTCGGCAAGACCTGGGAAAACGAACAAAATCGGCTCGACGTTAAGTTATGCACCGACGATATGAGGGCGTCGAAATACACGTCCCAACCCTAAGCCGACTCCTTTAAGATCTTGAACGAAAACCTAGTTCAGATCAACCGGCACATTCGAAGCGTTCGGTGCGATCTCCCCACTTACTCGGGATTCTCTATTTTGGAACTGTCTAAACTCGCGATGTATGAGTCCATTACGAGTTTATTCGGCCAAAGTACGGAGACCGAGCTAAGCTCCTCCTCACCGACACTGACAGCCTTTGCTACTGTATCGAAACTGACGACGTGTTCGAGGACATGCTCCAGAACCGAGAACGTTTCAATACGAGCAATTACCCCCCCAGACCACCCTCTTTTCTCAGTGTCGAACAAGCACGTCCTGGGAAAGATGAAAGATGAGATGGGCGGCGACCCCATCCAAGAGTTCGTCGGATTGCGAGCTAAAATGTACGCGATCAAAACCTGGAAAAAAGAGACCGTTAAAAAGGCCAAAGGAATCCAGAGATCGTTCGTCAAGAAGCCCTTGTCCTTCGACGATTACAAATCCGCCTTAAAATCGACGGCACCAGCGCAAAAAGGTACTTGGGCGAAAATTTCCAGTGTCACACACGAGTTGAGTATAGTGCGAGTTTCGAAATCTCTCCTTTCCCCGAACAACGACATGAGGTTCATCTTAGAAAATGGCGAAGACACTCTAGCTATCGGCCACTATGACTCGGGCGCGTGGAAAGAGTATGAGGACGATTTCACTCGGACGTCGACGTAATGAGTGACGAGGAGGGAGAGGAAAAGGAGAGTTTAGCGCTAAAAATGCGGGAAAAGGAAAACGTGAACGAGGAGAAAAAGTTGGAAGAGAAAGAGAAAGCGGCTCGGAGACTCTTTATTGGAGAACCGGCGGAGTTGATTGGAGGATCCTTCCGCGTGGGATGAGAAGCGCAAAATGGCAAAAAGAAGAGCTGGAACGGGAAAGATGGGCCTCGTTATGCCCAGATCTGAAAAAAGAAAGATTAGAGAAAAAAGCCACCTCTGTGAGCAAAGCTCGAGTCGGAGAAGCTGAACAGCAGAGAAAAGAGATAGAAGAAAGATGCAGCTAGTAAGAGGAAAGCTCGAGCTGGCGAAACTGAAGCTCAGAGAGAAGAGAGCTTGCAGAAAGATGCTGCTCGTAAGAGCAAAGCTCGAGCTCAAGAAACCGAGGCGCAGAGAAAAGAAAGACTAGCAAAAAAAGCTGCGGCTAAAGGAAACGTATACAACACGAGACGGAGGACGAAAAGTAAGAAAGATTGGCAAAAAGACGAGCGCAGAGCGGAATTTAATGAGCTTGAACACCAAGTGGAGCTAGGTCTTCTCAGGAAGGGAAACCACATGTAAATTTAAAAACCCGCCCATAGGCCTAGTAGAGTCCTACTGGGGAACCGCATGTAAAATCCAAAAACGAGCCGTGTACCTACCTCCGTGGTGGTTTGAAAACCAGTACTTATATCAAGCTCAATACGCGAAAGTTCATAAAAGTAACTTTTAGGTATCCTATTTGAGGACCGTCTAATGACACTAATTCGTCACGCGCTGTAAAGCACTCTCACAATATGAAAACTCATGATGCACTCCTGAGACCCTCGAATATTGTTAATTCGTCATTCTCATGAATGCAGTTAAAAATTCATTCTAACAATCTGAATGCTTTTGAGTACTCGCACCACCTCCCTCTCCAGTTTTGGAAAACCCCAAAATGTTGCTAACTCGTCATTATCACACTATGAAGCGCTCGAACGTATTTTAAAATTATCACGATGCAAAAGCTCAAAGAGCAATTTGCACGACACCCCCTCCCCTCCTCCAGATCGATGAAAACCCGCGTGTGGGTAACAATTTTTTTTTTAAGGTGCAGGACTTTTCCCACCCTCCTCCAGATCGACGAAAATGAAAAAAAGGCAGCAAATTGCGCCTTTCCCCAACCTTCTCCAAGCGGGAAGCGATTTTTTTTAGGGTTTATTTATGCAAAATTCTCGCGCGCGTGAAGTGATTTTTTTTTTAGGGTACATGTGGCAGGATGCAGCAAATTGCGCTTTCCCAACCTCTTCCCGAAAACGAAAACGGGAAAAAAGGTGGCAAAAGCACTTTTCCACCCTCCTCCAGATCGACGAAAACCCGCACGTGGGAAACGGGCACCCTCCTCCAGGTTGAGAAAAAAGAAAGCGGGTCCTCCAGATCGATGAAAACCCACGCGCGGGCCCTCCAGATTGAGAAAACGCAGGAAAGTGGCAAAAAAAGCACTTTCCCAACCTTCTCCAGATCGATGAAAACCCGAGCGCGGGAAGCGGGCACCCTCCTCCATATTGATGAAAACGCAAGAAAGTGGCCAAAAAAGCACTTTTCTCCCCTCCTTCAGATCGACGAAAAATCACGCGCGGGAAGCGGGTACTTTCCCTCCTCCTCCTCCAGGTGGACGAAAACGGAAATAAGGTGGCAAAAAAGCACTTTCCCACCCTCCTCCAGATCTATGAAAACTAGCGCGCGGGAAGCTCGTCATTATCACACTATGAAGCGCTCGAGCGTATTTTAAAGTTATCACGATGCGAAAGCTCAAAGAGCAATTTGCACGACACCCCCTCCCCTCCTCCAGATTGATGAAAACCCGCATGTGGGTAACAATTTTTTTTTGAGGGTGCAGGATTTTTCCCACCCTCCTCCAGATCGACGAAAATGAAAAAAGGCAGCAAATTGCGCCTTTCCCCAACCTTCTCCAAGCTGGAAGCGATTTTTTTTTAGGGTTTGTTTATTTATGCAAAACCCTCCTCCAGATCGACGAAAACGCAAGAAATTGGCCAAAAAAAAGCACTTTCCCACCCTCCTCCAAATCGACGAAAAATTGCGTGCGGGAAGCGGGTACTTTCCTTCCTCCTCCAGATCAATGAAAACGGAAATTGAACTAGCAAATAGTACTTTCCCACCCTTCTCCAGGTCAATGAAAACCCATGCGCGGGAAGCGTGCACTGTCCCCCTTTCCTCCAGATCGATAAAAATGGGAAAAAAGGTGGCAAATTGCGATTTCCCACCCTCCTCCAGATCGACGAAAACCCGCGCGCGGGAAGCGTCACTCCCCCTATCCCTCCAGATCGACGAAAAATCGCGTGCGGGAAGCGATTTTTTGTGTTTTAAGGGTTCATTTATGCGAAAATCCCGCGCGCGGAAAGCGGTTTTTTTGGTGGGTGTCCGTCTGTTCCTGCCATATCGTATTTTGCTCTTACTTACAAACGGTGATATTTGTTGACCTGAGTCACCGAATCTGCACATCCAGCGGCTGAAATCACAGGATGCACCGTTTACAGAATGTGCGCGCTGATCCATCTTTGCATGAAATAATTTTTCTGTGGAAGTAAATAAATAAGCTTTCGTAGAACAAAAGTTGAAACCTTCAGCACGGCTGCTTTGGCATTTTCCTTTTGTGGGAGAGGAAAGAAGTAAATTGGCGGCCTAACAATGGCTCATTATTGTTTTTATTTATTTATTTAACACTCTACGAGAGCCTAGAGGACACTATTCCATATGCTCTACACTTAACTTAAAACTAACAACTACACTAACACCTACTCCAGCAACCAAATCATTCCTAAAACAAACTTACCACTCAAAACAAACACAACACCCCGAACAATGATGCAGCAAACGAGCCAAAAACGATCGATCACGTCAGACTGGCGCCCGAAAAACGGGCCGATGCTTTGCAAAAACGGATCACACTAGGAATAGCACCCATAAGCCACTATGATAGGGAGGAACCGTAAAACCGTATTAATGTTTTGTTTTCACTCACAGAGCTTTGATTGTAGACGACTACTTTGCAAGATAGCAATGATCAGCCTCGTGCTCAGCAGTGATTGTTGTTGTCCACTTTGAAACAATTCAGCTCAGCTCTGAAAGCCTTCATCTGCGAATTAAATAAGCCATTGCATCGTTTCCAGCTGCGAGGTCAGCAGGCCTCGAAATTAACAATGTAGCTTAGTTTGATTTAAAATTATACGCATTTAGCTGAAACGCGGATTCTGTTATTTTACCCATCAACAATCAATGGTTTGGACGAGTTTTCAATCCTTAGCAAGTGCACCAGGAATTGTTAGGCACCGTAGCAAAGACATTACACGTGCACGGAAACAATGAGAAGCGATTAAAGTGATTGTTTTAACTTTTATTTTCTTAGCTCTTTTCTTATCAGCTCGGCAGGGATCCAGGATTATTATGTAGATGGAGTAACATCTGGTTTAATATTGATTGGAATAACGTAATATTGAGAGCCCCATAGAATGTATCTAGAATGTCAGTTAGTTAGGAGATTCGTTGCAGATGGAGTTAGTCTTCAAGCAGTCTGTTGCTTTATCTGAAAAAAAAACCACGAGTGAATAACTAGAAAATACTATGCGGGAAAAATAAGCCCAGAAAGTGTATACGACGAGTTACCTTAAAAGTGTGTTGAGAGCCCTATAGAATGTATCGAGGATGTCAGCTGGTTAGGAGATTGGTTGAAGATGGAGCTGGTCTTAAAACAGGTTGAAGATGACAGAGTTTGGAGTCGGTCTTCAAGCAGACTGTAGTTATAGGGTAGAGTCTGAAAAAACAGAAGCTTAAAAAGAAAACCACGAGTGAATAACTAGAAAATACTATGAGGGAAATAAGCCCAAAAAAGTGTATATGATGTTGGAGCTTACCTTAAAAGTATAGGCATAGCCTGTAGATTTGGAAACTTTTTATTTTTCTACCTCTAAAGGAAAAAAAGACGTGAACAGTACAGCAAGATATAACTTCATAAAACCACCTGATAGAAAAGCGATTCTCAGTTAGGCTTTCCATTAGTTGTATGTGTGTGGTGGGGTGACGTAGGGAAAAGTGTAGGATAGGATATGATAGGGCACAGATGTGAGCAGTCTTCAAAATGGACTTGAAAAATAAGTAAAAACACGAAATTAGACATGTAAAGCATGTAAGCATGTACGAACAGTATGAGATATTATGACGGAGCGGCGCCAGGTTGAATAGTCTTGCAATTCGAAAGTCGAAACGTAGTGTAGGGTGAGAGTTGCAGGGCGTGGGCGAAGCCTCGCGAAGTAGCGGAGGGGTAACCATAAAAATGAACTATCCTCCTACAGTCCTCTGAAGGGAGAACCGGTGGCTGCAGGGATCCCCGGGAGCATCTGGCGGAGGGGATAAGAAGGTGGGCCCTGTAAAGAAGTGATATTGAGCGGTCATATTGCGTGTGTATGGTCTGGCTACCATTTGGAAGGTGTCTAGCATCGGAACAAGTTGTAATAAGTGTCAAAAAAAGTTAGTAAGTAATACAACTCACTTCGCTGTCAGTTCCCTTCGAGCCGATACCCAGGCGATACCGCTAGGAGGCCCATAATCCGCTGCGACATGCAAGGGATAAATACTATCTGTCGACGTGTTGTGTTCATCGGCCGAATTTGGGCTCTCAAATCACTAGTCGTTCGAGAGGTTCCAACGGCTTTTATTCTTTTTTTCTCGTTGGTTCAAAATGCATGACAAGATGCCGCGAAGTCGAAAATAAGTCGACTATGTTTCGAGTAGAAAACTATATGTTTAATGTAGTTAATAAATAGATGTGACCAAAACAGAATATGGTTTGAACAATGAAAACCAACAGGACACAAAATAAAAGTTACTACATCTAGGATGTTTATTTGATCACTTAGGGTACAGAAAAATACACTAACAGCATATGAGGGTTGAAGACCCTACTTCAAAAATATGTACTAACAATATAAGGGTTGAAGACCCTACATGAAAAGGTGTAGGCGTGATAAATTTAAAATGTTTCTTTACAAAGCGAACAACTCGGCGGTCATTAAATTCTTTGGATGCGTGTCATGGGTACACCACTAGCTTTGTGATAGAGAAAATAAAGACAGTACTGGCCGCATACCGTACTACAGGGTCCTTGGTAGGTACGTAGACTGTAATGCTTGAAGGTAGAATTTCTACCTAGGAAACGAAGGATGTGTATGTTTTTAGGTTTCAGACCATAACCATCAAAGAAGTCAAAGAACGCTTTGAGGTGGTCGAAATAGATGGCAACCCAATGACTCCCTGGTTTAGAAGAAGGGTCCAAATTAACGATGTAGGCGGAATGACTAGCTGTTCTAGGTAGTTGTCGCAAGCATACACATTGTCGAATAAAGGTCCGAGTTTCTTGTGACTACTAGCTGCAACTCTTAATTGATCAGTTTGCAAGTTTTTTTTTAGTCTTCGTATACGCTATTTCTAGATTGATCAATCTCCTGGACAGTTTGACGGACCATATTAAGCACTAAATTGATCTTATTTGGAAGCGCTTCTTTGAAACTAATGTCGATAAGGAGAGATCCTTGACGAATAAGGTTGTAATGACACTCTCCTTGGCTTTTATCGGCAGACAAGTCAAAGGCGTATAATGCATTGCCTTCTGGGTAGTCGGCATATGGGATGGATGGAGGCGAGCCCGAAACCAATTTATTGGTCTCTTGAAAAAGTGAGTAATAATTCCGCACATATAAAGAATTTGTATAGTCCGGCTCGTATGGAATAGAGCTAATAGTCTTTCCATCAGCTTGCAGCGCGAGGTAATTAACGTCGTAGTGGGCGATATTGTAAGGATTTTTAGAAAACTCACCGTTGTAGGCACTATTTGAAACCAGTCCTAGAAGGCAAAACTAAGGAATGTTTCCCAAGACAGCATTGTGGAGGTTTCCTTGCAAACTACCTTGAGGTATCGTGAAAGTCTTAATTTCAACACGACATAAGGGGTAATTTGCGGAACCATCTTTTAAAGCTCGGGTGAACCTAATCAACACAGCCGGTGATGGTGTGACGTGGCGGACGAACAAGGTTGCTGAAGTAATGTTAACACGGTAGGGGTGGTTGGCTTCGTTGCTCATCAAGCAGAAAACGTCTTTACTTCGAATTAATTTGAGACGTAGGTCTAAGCTGTTTAATAAGAGTCTGTCTTGTTGAAACAAGCCACAGTGGGGCGACCGTACAAGTCTATAAATTTACTAGCTTTAATACGTTTGGGACGTTCTTTAATACCCGTATTGCTTCCACCAGGATTTCCAACGTGGAAAGAACCAGGAACATCAGCTTGCCACAATTGACTACTTAAGTGACCAGCTTTAGCATCGGAGCCGTGGGCCAACAATGTCTCTAAACAAGGGCGAAAGGCATAGCCGTTGTCACTGTTGGATACTTGTTTTCCATTTAAGGTGCAATCGCATTGTAAAAATAGAGAATGGAGAAGTAAATTGATGGGTCCAATTTTATCAGTGTCAGCTAAAATTGTTGCTACTACACCTTTGACTATTTTGCATCTCACGTGTAGAAAAGATTGACTCAAATCTAACAAGCAGTCAGCAGCTCCGGGCACTACAAATTCGATATGGGCGCAGTCGGATAATGTTGCTAAAGGGAGATATTCGACCAAGGTGTCATCGTTTACAGTCACTTGTACGGGTGGTGTTGTAAAAAGCTCCAATTCTTCCTTAGTGCATGGGGTGGCATCACGGTCTGGTTTCAATGACATGATGACGACGAATGGAAAAGGATGTAGTATGGTATGGGCCTAGATATTTTTTTTTTTCATTGAAAAAGTCCGCCTTTCTTCTAGGTTTACTTCTTCTAGGTTTACTTCTTCGGTTGGAAGGTTATAGGTGGCGTAGCCGTTTCACCTTCTTCCAGCTTCCGGACTGACAGCATTTTGTCTTCCTTTTCCTTTTGCGACCTGTTCCCATCTGGCCTCCCTTAGTTGCAGCTACGGCGTCATTTTTAGCAGCCCGCCATCTCGTCTGAGCAGCATCTATAATGGATTTACCAGACTCGACATCATCTATCAATTTCCCTCCAGATCTTAAGACGTATCGCCCTATCCCCATTAAACCTCTTTTACGAAGCGGGACGGCCGAGCTTAAAATTCCCCTTAACAACCGTCCCCCCCCCCCCCCCGATTCTCTTTATGTGTGTCCCCCAGTAAAATAAGCGGCCCCTCCTCTCTGGCTAGTGCATTAGTGTTGCATGCATACGCGAGAATCTAATCCTTTGTAAGGGACTCGCATTTTTATTTTTATCTAGGGATGACGTCTAAAGTGTAGTGTCAGGCTAACCTCTCCGGACTGAAATGGAATTTCCATTCCCATATCCGATATTATATACACTCTTATAGTCTGGAAATTCAAACTAGCTAGAGGTCTGTAGTAGGGCTTTGTAAATATTTCATTAGTCCTGTCCCCCATTCCAACCCGCACCGCTCGTAATAAAGGCCCCCGCCCCCCCCCCCCCCCCCCCTCTCTGTAGAGTTTCGGCCACGATGGCCGAATAAATGTGAAGGGAATTCACTCCTTCGCTCAAGTTAAGTTTTCGCTGAGCAATAAGGGACTGGTGAAAAAAACCTATCATAGGGCAAGCCTACTCTTCTCCCTAAAACGGGGTTTAAGCTCAGGCTAATATTTCTAGAGGAATAAATTTATTGCTGTCTGATAAGATGGTGTGGTGGGTGGAAAATAAAGGGACATGCGGTCCTCAGTCTCGCTGTAACTAAAATAAGGATATCTATCTACGTGGATTCTATTTTTAATAGCCTTGTTCATTCTTTCAGCAATTTCGGAGCCTTTTTGATAATAACCAGAAGGTACACCAACTGACAGATCCGAGGCAAAAGTAACGTAAGCGATCCACCAACCTCCATCATTTTGATATTCCAAAAGTTGACACAACAGTCGTGTTGTTCTTTACAGCCTCGTAGTAGGTTTCTTTCATCGCTTTATCTTTTCTCTTCCAACCCAAAAACGTAGCTAGACTACGATAAACATAAATTATCATTGGGCGTAACTTGTGACTGATATTCACTCGTTTATTTACGGAATCGTAATCAAACACGATGGAAGACACGCTTAGTTCTTGTTCCACATACGTGTTTAAAAATGTCGAAAAGTTATCCATCGTGTACCCTACTAGAGAATATCAGTACCCAAAACCACTAAGGTCTTACTCCCCCTCCCCTCCCTTCCCCCATCGCTTCATGTCCGAGTTGGCTGAGGATCTGTTGTTTATTGTGATCTATCTTTTCACATTCTTGAAAATCGTATCGAGGGAATTTTACATAAGTCAGGTCCCACATTTTAACATCACTCCGCCATCGTAAGCAACATTTGCCCAGTTTCTCAAATACTGGATCTCGCTCAGACTGACTTCCCAACCACTGCCAGAAAGGTTTATTGTTTGAGCTAGTTTCGTAGTGGAATCATTAAGGGAATTTGTAGGGAAAAGATCTAAACTGGCATTCACTGGTAGGGTCATGTAAAAGTTATCGTCATCCATCTTTTACAATTTTTTCAAGTCTTTAACTGGGATCCACTGATTATGGCTCTTATTGTAGCCTTCGAAAGACACGACATACCTTTTATTGCATCTGACACCGTTGCTTCTCAGCACTTTATCTATTCGATGATAGTCCTCGCCGTCCTTTTTAAGCACTTCGAATAAATACTTCGAATACTTCGAATAAATAAAAGCAGCCTTTGATTTCCTCTCCATTATAGTCTTTAAGTATGACAGTAACTTGACCCAAAGAACCACGAGGTACCAACACACGAGTTACGAAAAATATTTCCCGCGACCACAAACCCCTGTAAGCTGTATCAAATTTCCCTTTCGATATAGAGATGCGAACTTATCTCCTATCTTTAAAGGAACCTACCTTTTACGTTTAGTCAAAGTCTGTCCCAACTGCTTAAGTCGTCACCGTACAATTTACGCCACAACTGTTTATGGTTCTTTAAAGTGACGTTGTTGGGTGCCATGCCTGTGACGGAATGCAGGGTTTTGTTGTACGAATCTACAATTTTCTGAATGACCGGCACGTATTCGTAAGTGCCATTAGACGTAAAGTAACGATGCAACCTGGCCTTAAGTTCTCTTTGAAATCTTTCTACTTTACTATTTTCTACTTCATTTTCGGTAGTGAAGAAATTAATGCCTTCTTCCTTTACATAATCCAGGACCTTTTTACATTTAAATTCTGAACCTTTGTCACTACTGGCATTAATTAGTTTATGGTCCATACGTTTAAATATCTTCTTAAAGGCTTCGATCATCTCTTGTCCGGTTTTAGTACGTAACACTTCCACCCAAGCTTTCCGACTCAGGCCGTCCAAACAAGTTAAAATGAATCTATACGGTTTATTATAGGTCTTAAAGATACCATATCACTCAAAGCACATTCTAAGTAACTCCCCAACCCCTGTACAGTTATCTTACTGCATTTAAATTTATATCTTGTAGGCTTATGTATGGTGTACGTATCTTGATGTAAAAGTCAGTCTTTAATGTCGGCTAAAGTATAAGATTTACCGTCTTTTCTAGCAGCATGAGCGTATAACTTGGACCTAGCCGGGGCTAAGCTGGTGGCCTCGCCTAAACTGTCGTAATACAATTTAGTTAAATAAGCGTCCATCCTCTCTCTCTATTCCTCGAACAAGTCTCAGTTGGGACCCACCTGCTTTCTCCGCCTGCTGACCCGTTGCCTAGTGACGGGGCTGATCAACTCTTTCTTTCTCCACTACAGTCTCCTTCCTCGTTGTTTTGGTTTTTACTTCTATTTTCGGGGGTGAGCCAGCTAGAGAGCGAGTGGGTGGGCCGGGGGAAGCTGGAGGGAGATGAAAATGTTTCAATTTAATGAGAGTCGGACTGGCAGTCGTTGTTGTTGGGGTTGCCGCAAATCAGAATTGATCGATAAACTGATCTCTCTGTTGCTCGAGCTGTCCGATATATTTTGCTTTAAAATCGGTATTTAAAATAGTATCTATTCGGGCTTGAATTTCCTTTACTTTAGTATATAGACTTCCTACGGGCAAGTAGAGGAATCCGTGGGGTTGTCTGTCGGCTGCTGCGGATGTTAAGGTTGGCGTGGTTGTTGGAGTATATTTCTTATAAGTCTCTTCGGGGACCAAATATATTCCATTCAGTAGAGAACTCATTATTATTTATTACCGCCAAATATACCCCCTAGAACCGACAAGGCTGTAGGAATAAGCCAGGGCAATATTAAACCTCCTTTTTGCATCAGCACCGTTTTTCGGGATTTGAACGAAGCTCGGCGGTTCCCTACAAGTCGAAGTTGTTTCTTATACTTCAATTTACAACGAGTGGATGGCGAGATTTTGAGTTTGTTATTCAATAAATTTAACGCGATTTCGGAAATACAGTTCACTTGGGACTTGTTGGCGTGGCATAACAAATTCTTGCGTTGTTGATTACCGAGTTTACACAACGCTTCTAGGAGCGGTTTGTGTTTTCGAATGTTCTTAATCGGGAACTTCACGCCGAATAACTAAAGTGGTCTCTCTGGGAAATATATGGGTTCGCAACCGAGTCCCGTCGTTGGATTTAATGCATGTCGACCATATAGCCGTATTTCTGGCTGGTGATGGCGTCGTCGTAAGCGGCTATGAACTGTTTCATTTTGGACGAGTAGGCCTGGGCCGCAAAAATCATTATTTGTCTTTTATCTCTCAAGTTTCTCAGCAGGACTATGTATTGAGCATTTAAAGCAATGTCCCTTTGGTTTCGGCCTTGACAGAATAAATTCTGCGTCAAGTAGAAAATTGAAAATTTATTGTGGTGACCGTGTCTAGTGAACAGTTCGGCAATATCGCAGCTCGATGTAGCCACGACTGAAATCAAGTCGTCGAGTATGAGGGCCTTATGAATGTTAGGATCGTAGCTAGCGACGTCCGTCGGCAAACCACGATGGAATTTAATTCTATATTTGTATTTTTCCATTCAGTTCTGGTAACTGGAATAATACCAATATATTTCTTCAATTTTTTCGTCCGTCATAGAGTCCAAGTGATCGATAAATTTCAAGACCCAAGAAGTTTTTCCACCACCAGTAGGGCCTGCAACTATGCAGTTGAATGGCATGTGAAACTGGGAGAAATCGACTATTAACTGAGCACCCATATCGACTAGTTGCTGCTGCTGTTAAGTCGAGGAATATAAAACTGGTGAAGCAGCCACCATGCGATACAATCTAAAAATTAAATCAACAGCAAGATTATGCTTTTACAAATTTCGTATTTAGAGTCAGCAATGAATGACGAAGTCCTAGACAGGGCCCTCCTCTTGGGCGGGTGGCGGGCCGGCGAGTGGTGGACGGCGGCGAGTCAGGTCCCCTCTATAGTTGAATTTAGTTATGCATCATTTGGGGTAAAGTTGGCCCCGAGAGTGAAAATGTTGACTTATAACTTCGTCCAAATCTTTCAATAGTCTGGTCATAGGAATTATTTTTTCGCTTTCCCCAGTTCCGTAAAGCGTACAGTTCAAGTTCTGACTCCTCGAAAAATATTATGTGGATGGTAAGAGGTAAATTGTAAGTAACCAGATTGCAAAACTCGACTATAGGGTCGCAAACATTTTTATCGAAACTAATGACCTCGCCGGCGCTAAATTCTACTTTATACTCTTTTAGAGGAAGTTGCGGGTCACCTTTACGAGTGTAATTCGTTACAATCGGGGTTTAGTACCTAAAACCTTCTTTATGATTTCTATAAGGCGCGTCGTTCACTCTGTAGTTGAATTTAGTCACGCAGCATTTCGAATAAGTTCGTCCTGAGAGTGAAAATGTTGACTTATAACTTCGTTCAAATCGTTCAATAATCTGGTCATAGGAATTATTTGTTCGTTTTTCCCAGTTCCGTAAAACGTACAGTTAAAGTTCGACATGCAGTCTGTTGCCGGTCACCAAACAGTTTCTTTCATCAAGGTTTTGTAAATGCGACGCGCATCGCCTGTCGTGAATAACTTAACTACTTTCAAAAGCTGCATCTTCTCGCATAGGTTGGCGCTACGACGCCTCTTTTTCCCTCTTATACATTTGCAACGCGTCCCGACACGTCATACTGCAACAAGAAGAGGGGGAGGAAAGAAAAGTTATCAGTTGCCGATGTTTGCTTTTTTTTTATTTAGTGCAAAATAGTACGTGAATAGTGGGTTTGAAATGTTTGTTAGCGAGATCAGGGAATTCGCCTAGGCTGCACGTATCATTTTTTATACTGAACAAATCACCGACTGAAAGCTCAACTTTGCACCATTTAGGGGACGGGTCCTTAAATAGACTATACAAAAGAATCATAGGGGCTTTCGCGCCCAAGACTAAACCGGCGTAGTCTTTAAGATTTTCATAAGGGGAAGAGTTGATTCTCCAATGAAATTTAATGACGCAACATTTGGAAAAGAGTTTGCCGTTGCTAGAATAATGAGGAGCTATCAACTCGTTCAAGTCTTTCAGTAATTTTGGCATTTCAGCTACAGTTTCGTACACCGTACGGCATTGGTTATGCATCCAGTCTATAGGTGCTTTCCATTCGGTTTCTTGGAGCAGGGTTTTGTAAATTCGAAAGGCTTCGCCTGCAGTAAACAATTTGACGACTTTTAATGTCTCGTCTTCACTAACTGGTTAAACCATTCCGCCACGTTGCTCGAACCATGGCGCAATATTGCCAACGACGTCATACCAAAATTAAAAAAAAAAAAGGTATTAGAAGTCTTCGTGGGGTTCCTCTCTTAAACAACCATTTTGTAAAAGTTAACGTGAATGTCGGGTCTTTCAGTAAAGGCCGTTGGGAAACAGTATGCCTGTAAAAATGATTAAGTGGGACGATTGATTAGGAACAAGCTTCCCGGCTCCAGAGTCACCGTGTAAGAAGGCCAGTCGCCCTCGTGGTTGTGCCGCATCGAGTGTACACATTTACCAGTTGTCATGATAGCGACTGGTGCAGTTACATCCATTCCTTCTCTGCAATTATAGGCGTACCAGGGTTTGTACACCATTCCTGTGGCGTACTGTTAGATATGTAGACAATTATAGCGCACTTCGCTTATTCTGGAAACGTAATCTCTTACATTTTCTAAAAAAAGGCGTCAGCGGCTTGACGTGAATGTTGCTTTCCCCAATTTCTTCAGCATCCATGTAACAACTATACTGTCTAGGAATGCTGTGACGACCATTATCGATTCTAATACAGTCGTCAGGTGGACCTAAATATTCAATTTCAGCTTCTAGACCATGCACCAAACGCTGCATTTGATTCTCGGTGGCAACGTTTTTAAAATACACTAAATCACGATGCAACAACGATGTTCTTGTTTCCGTCCAACTAATTGCTGGGAGTTTATCCGGGAATATATCGGAAGTGGAAGTTACTTTATTCATGTCCCTTTAATTTCTCTCTCTTTTTTCCAAGTCTACAACGAAAAGAAAAGAGAAGGGGAAACTAACGGGTTGGTCATTGGATACATGGTAGTCAGTGCGCGATGCTAGTTGGAGTATCGATCGTTAAAATAGGGTTTATATAAACATAGAGGGGAAAAAAACAGATTTTTTCCGGGCCAGTCTCATACTCTAGTCAGCCAGTGAACCAACAACATCGCCAAAACAAAAAAAAGGTGCAGCTTTTCGTAGTAAAAGTTGCGCTGTCCGGACTTGTAGTGGCCATGGCAGGCATGCTTCTAGGTTTGATTTGATGCTACACTCCAGACAGTTGGCCTACCTTTCCCTCTCCAGCCACCAATATAGAAATGACGGAAGTCTCAACACCGTCAATACCCACACTAGCACCACAACTAACCACCTTCAGGCCGACAACCACCTTCAGGCCGACATCTCCTCCCCCCTCCCCCCGTTGACTTAGGTAAAATGCTTTTAAAAAGGATTTTTCAGGTTATTTCTAGTACTGCAATGTTTATTCTTGTACTTATTTATCCCTCATAGATTCAGAAAGAGGTTCAGGACTCGTTTTCAATTATGTTACCAACGAGTGGAGTTGAGGAAATGTTGTTTGAAGAAATATAAAAACTTGTTAATGTTTTGAAGAAAATAAAATTGTAAATGCTCGAAGAAAAAAAAACAACCGAATAAAACGAAAATTAATAGCCCCAGGGAAACGCCATGTATGTGCTTCTGTTCATCCAGCGTCTGTTGGCTATTGCTCTATAGATTTTGTTTTGACTCGTAGTAAACAAATTGTGGTTTTTCTTGATTATTTAACTAGGGTTAACGACTGTAACCGTTTCACTGGCGACTGGATTTTTAACCATTGCTGATAAACGCTCAAAGTCTAAGCCTTGACTATTTCTACAGTTTAAAGTGATGCCACGGACCTTAACTTGTTTGGTACCCCTGTCGATTTTCACTACGAAACAATAGTTTTTAGCCCCATTACTCACAAAGTGAGTGATTTCTGCTCATTGCCATCAGCTGACAAATCATTCGTGAGACTACCTAGCTTCGGATCATTATCAGAAGGGGGGTGGTGGGCTTGTGTCTTATAGTATTCTGAATCCGTATCAGCATAAAATATACTACCTGGTGCGTGTTCACGTAACAGGTGCAACAATCGTAGTCGACCATAACAGTAATAAACGCACTTACGACCACGGATATTTTTCCATTGCCTTCCTTAAATTCATATTGTTGCGATAACGAACTATGGCAATATCGTCATTTTCAAACTCTATCTCGGAAACTGCATTGTTGTCATCTAACACAACGAGAAATAGTATTAGTTAGGTTAGCATGGGCGCATAGGTATGTAGACCTCTACAGCTCAATAAACAAATCAATCAATCAATCAACGAGAAATACTCAGCCGCACTGTTGATAAATTTTTTGGCTTTTCGTTGACTAAATTTTCCACTAATAGAATTCAGAAAATCTTAGAAATATTGCGGCCACCCAAAATGACACTTATATTTTGAGGATTTAAATCCATATGTTGAGTATCTCTAACGTGCTGCACGTAGGCTTCTTTCTGCTCGTCGGTCGTGTAACCTTCTGGATAACCAGATCATTCTAGTTTCATGGCGTAAAACGTTTTCACGTAGTCCGTAAACAGTTCCTCCCCGCCCCCCCCCCCCCCACACACTTTCGGGGGCATACTTTGTAGTTTGCGGAAAATGGTACACTCACAACACTTTTAATATCTGGTACCCGTCTTTGACCGCTTGTTGGATTTACGGGGATACGAACGTGGCTTCGAACGAACGTTGGTAATCCGAATGTCGGCACTGACCATCTAATGGCTGCTCGTCAATACACGTATGACATATAGTGAAAAACAGTTTACTTTCATGCTTATAAGGAAGGCTAGGTATGTACAGACATCTGGGAGCTAGCTTGTATCACTCCAAAATATAGCAAAATATCTGTACTGTCTTCAAACTCTGTTATTATTGTTGGATGACCGACCGGGAAACGTTCCTCCAACATAACTGAAGGCTACAACGACGCGATATCACCCACATATATTTTTTCGTCCTCTTTGGCTACGTGGAGATGCTTGTAAGTTTCAACGCGACCCCCTAGATACGCGTCACGCGGTCTCAAGATAGGAGGCACTTTTTTTGTAAACTTTTTATAAATCTGTCACTTTTTATTTGTTCCTGGAACTCGCAAGACCACATTTCAACATATTTAACCCCCGTTATTTCCTCAAGCGCCCTGCGTCTAATTACCTTTTTCTCGTACGCATCTTGAGCCGTTAACTGACTGAAAGGCAGTCTTTGTTGTCGATTTAATATGCAAATTCCTCCATGGGCCTGAAAACCTTAAAATTTGTAAACAGTATTGTTGGATTCGCAATTACCATTGACCGTATATTTATTACCTCTGAATTTCTTTACCTCCAAGTTACCGGCATGCTGAATAAAAATGCCTCTTTTTGCCGCCTCGTAGTCCAGCCAAATCAAACTCTCCCTGGAATATTTACGTGCTGGAAGAAGCCATCCGATGGAATCTGGTTTTAAATGGAGCACTCTAAAAATAGTCATGGCTAGATTACTGATGGACAAACAGTAATGAAATGGTTCCAAGTCAGGGCATATGTCTTGCACGAGCTGCCTGAATTTGAAAATACAGCCCATTAACAGTCATGTCATTACAAATATATTTTATCAGTTCGTGCTCAAAGTCAAACGTTACATTTTTGGCTCGCTGCTTGTCATGCCATGATATTAGTTTGGCACAGGCATCGATAGACATGCCGTTCGGATCATACATCTCGAGATCGGGAATTTTACCCCTGCATTTACTGGTTTGTTAAATAGATATGGAAAATAACCTTTTCTGATAATATTTTTGTCGAGCCGAGACTGACTGGCAGTTTTGATAATGCCATTGACAAGAACTTGAACGAGTCAACCAACTTTATGCCCTCGATTTTTGCCGTGATTACTTTGCCTCCGAAGTATATGACATTAGTCGGCCCAATGATCTAAGGCCCAATGAATTACTAGAATGCCATCGTAGCCACTATTATCGTGACTTAAAACTGAGAGGTTCGAATCCATGGCACGTATCATGAATAACCATTGGCAAATATCGTCCAGGGTCTGCTCACCATTCATAAACACTTTCTGCTTATCCCCGCATTGGTCGCAAGTGTCTTTATCAAAACAATACGTGCACGCTATATCTATAACAGCTAAATTGACGCTGTGTCTGAAAAATTCCTTGTCCGAGTGACCTGTCACTCTGTCGACCTGAGTTGTTTCGAAATCGTAAACGGCGATGCGCACGCAGTCCCTCTTTTTAACACCTATGCAACACCTATGATCGACACGGCCTCATTTCTTACAAATTTAGAGAAGCGCTGGCCGCAGTGATGGGGCATACGTGAGTGACCCTGTTAGGTTAGAAAGCTAATTTTGCATTTAAACAAGGATTTGCAGACTGAAGCGTTCTTAACCTGGCTGCTTAGTATAATGACGAGCCAGACACTCAGTGTTCCTGAACAAACGATTACAAGCCAAGCAAGGCAGCCTTCTTTTCAGAAAACAGACACATTTGGGAGAATGACATGAGGAGGTACATTTATGTCTTTGACATGAGTGGGCTTTGGGTTTAGAATAAGGCTTCAGACATGAATGCCATAAAAATGGAGCCGAAAATATGAATCTAGGTTTTAAAATGCCCACGAAATGATTCTGATGTAAAAACAAATAGATGCGTTTAGAACTCGGAGGCCCTTCGAAAGTTACCGGACACTTGGTTCCATTTTTTTGGAACAGTACCATTTGGTACTCAGTTAGGAAATCTTGAAATTCCTTTGAGATCTACTACAGAACATCCATCCAAACGAACACACACACTTCATTTGCGAGGAGTTGCAAAGATAGATTTTTCTGCACAAGAGCCGATTTACGGATCTGTTTATACAGTTTCGTGTTATTGTCCGCGAATGCCTTGCATGTCACTATTGCCCTAGTTAAACATAATTTGTCCATGCCATTTTTAGGAAATACTACCGACCTGCGCCGACTGCCAGCTAATCATGCAATGACGTCAGTGCGCGAGAATTTTTCTTTAGGGAACGCCCCGCCTCTAGGCACCTCAACATGTGTGACTTTAATTTCCAACTTAGTGAAAACATCAATTTCGCGGCCACTTTGATTCAAGCGTAGAAAAAGGCTCATAATATTTTCGACACAAAATGTTTCCATGTCACTGAAAGAAAGAAAGATTATTATCGAATCCAGAGCCCGAAATACATATGCCCACATAGCCTCGAAGCCTAAACCTTCCATAACTCGTTCAAAAATGTCAGTTAAAAGATGATCTATATAACTGATGGGGTCTAAACTATTTCTAGTTAAATACTCCTGGTCAATGGGGGCAATATTTATGGTATAGATAGAAGTGTTAGTCTGAACTTTTTCATATATTGACCCCTACACTTAACGATGCTGAATCTATCATTTTAAAATGCTACGTCGCTTGAGTCTCGCAATCATGGTCATGATGCTACTCAGAACACGATGGCTCTGTAGGGCCCCCATGCTGATTCGAATACACTGTTGAAAAAAGAAAAAAAGAGGAATTTTAGAATAGGGTGCTGTGAATAAGACTGGGCTCCATTACTGGGCTCCAGGCTGGGGAATGTGGGTGCCATATTCATGATGGCGTTGACTTGCCGAGTTGGCCCTACATCCACGGCAAGGGAGGCGACTGTCCTCTACGCCGTCATTACACTTTACGTGCGTTATTTCCTGGGTGCATTTGGAGCACGTGGCTGGAGCATCTTCCAGCTCAATCACTTCAGCCTCCTCCTTGGTC
>JAHWFP010218454.1:58569-90818 GCA_023313725.1 Lithobius niger
CCCCCCCCCCCCCCCCATTAGCAATGCCAGGGCGTTTATTAGGCGATTTACACTATGTGGGTGGGTCACTTGCATGCGCAAGTACAAAAGGTATTGTGCTCTACAGAATATATATACAAGACGGTTGAAGTATAATAACCTCTAACAAGTTCCTTAAGCAAAAAACCGTCGCCCGAAAGTATATAATCTGTGAATGACGTCAGCCAAATGTCATCGTAAAGGTACGCGTGCGCTCATACGAAAAATTGCGGCGTGTAACTGCGCATTTCGGCAAGTCAGCTCTTTAAATTGCGGTCGGTTAGAGACTATGAGTGGACATCGAGATGGCGTCCTCTCTTATCGCGAAGTACAATACAAAGTAAGTTGTCACTTAACTTACCTTTGGCGGTAATCTGGATGGTACACAGAATTTTTACAGTGGAATCTGGACGGTACATTGAATGCGAGGCGCGCATTAGCCTCACCGTTTTCCGGGTGCGATATATTACAGTATTTTATTACGCTTATTTGTAGTGTTGTTTCTTATTGAACGAGTGAACAAAGCAAAGGATGTCCTATTTTTACAGTGGCGAATATTTCTCCTGGCCTCCAATTCTCCGATTTAAAAAAAAATCCATGACAGGAAGACTCACGCAAGTTTTTACCAACAGATTTAAAATTACAAATAATAATAATAAAGATAATTTTAAAATGCTAGTAAAACAAGTACTTTGTGTTGAGTAACTAACAAAAATTGGTCACATGAAATTGCAGTGTTATATTCAATGTGGAATTTGTCAAAACTTTTCGTGTCAATATTTTAACTTTTGTTAATACACCTAAACAGTGTAAATAAATTTAAAGTAGTCAACCTCACGTACCCTCAGCGCAATATGACTTCTCCTACTCCCCCCCCCCCCCCCAAATTACCTGCTGAATTTACTGAAAATATGGTGTTCAAAGATTGAAAAAATGTAAAAGTCGGATGAACAAGAACAAAGGGAACGGGAAACTGTAAAACAACGAAGCTTTCAGTTTGTTTTTTTTTGTAAAAAAAACCAATATAGGCGTCCGATGAAAACTTATCTGGTCGGTGATTGCATCGTCACACACAAGATTCTGGCTCATTTGCTGTATCGTAGTAGCAAAAGTTACGAGATAATTTTTTTTATTAATGTGCAATATAGTAGATATTCTTCAGTACACCACGCAATTCATATTTTTTAGTAGTGTCCTGTTGGTATGTCTGCCGTTACAACTGCATAACATCAATTACACATTTTTCTTTATTCTGCCATACAACATGTCACATTACTAATGCAGAGTAGTGCATCCTTGTTTAATTCTAAAACATTATTTTTGTTGGAAGGGTAGGGGGAGGGGCTGGTGGGAGGCCACACATTCATGATTTTATTCCTGCTTTTTTGTCAAATTATTAGAATTGATACTTTTCAGATTAGGTTTTGGTTCCGGTTTCGGTAGTGGTTTCTGTTTCAGCCGAACCTGATTGATCGATTTCGGCAGTGGTTTCAGTTTGTGCCGAAAGTGAAAAAAATTGGTTTCGGTCGACCACTAGGGTACACACCGTCGAGACTTCCTAGTTGCATGCGGCTCCCCCCCTCACCGAAACTCAAAAGTGTTACCGAATGGCTCATTGATACAATAGTACTCTTACCATAATACTAGACAATTTGGTTAGACACACTACTTATGTCGCTCTTTTATTATTTATTTAACTAGGAAACAGGCTTTGGGCCTATTGTAGGTGGAGCGAACAGACCTTTATTTCATAGTTATGTTTGGTGTTTATTTTAATTACTGTACCATATTTGTTAATGCACCTAAAAAATCGGACAAAAATGCTCACTATGCTAAGTTAGGCTGTTTGCCTTTTGGTGTGACGTACTGCCGTTGTTTGCAGGCCTTTGTCTTATTTTAGCTTTTTTCTTCAAATAGGCCAAAGCTACATATAATATTTATTTTAATAGGCTTTCGTTTCCTATATCACTTAGTGTCTGTTTAGTTATTTTTAGCTTCTGTCCACAGCCGATACTACAGATGTGAGTCATCGCCACTGACAAAAAATAAAATGGCACGTTTGTTACGGTGGTGGAGCTGCCGCAGTTAATAATTCTGACATTGTTTACAACAATAATTACTGCTGCACAAAGTGCCTTCCCTAAATTACAAATGTTAATCATAAAGCATTTAATTGCAAGCCAAGCAATCAATCACAGCGATAGTTTTTTTAAACAATACTCAAAAGATTCAGCAGGTTGGCAATGCTGCCGCTGGTCTAATACTTGACAACGCCACCAACGAAAATATTGAGGCATCACGAACAGCGACAGCGATACGAAAACCATATTATAAATCTATCAGTAACGACCACAATATTGTAGGTCAAAAAGTGTAGCACTTAGGCCTACTTTAGCCTTTAGGCCTAATTTTTTAGCTTTTAGGCCTAATTTTTAGTTGTCATTTTTATTCGCAAGTAGCAGTTGCCTTTGAGATTAGGCTTATTCATGAATGCGCCACGGCATGAAGACTACACACGTCGCCGTGGTAACGAGGAATCTTTAAACCATTAGACGCAGGCATGTTGTCGTTTCGTGCTGTGATGCAAATACACTGTCTCATGTATAGTTTTGTTTTATATATATCACTTCGCCGTGATACGATGATTTAGGGATTCCATCGCTAGTGTAAATGCTAGTTGTTGCCATGCTGAAGGTAGCCTAATCCCTACAAGCATTCTTTTTTTCAAATGATGCTAAGATGTATCGTTAACGGAATTCTTTTGTTTTTTTTATAGTTGTGATGTTCCAGTAGTGGTTAAAATGCGACAATCAAATGTTATTATTTCATTGAGTTACGTCGAAAAAAAGTTTATCAGCTATTAAGAAGGAACCAAAATTTAATTTGCCATGTTTTTTAAAGTTCACTTGAATACCACAAGCGTGGTATATGCTTCGTCGGAATTACTTAACTATTCACGACTCCAAATTTACAATGGTGAGTGTTAGAAATAAATTCGAAATTTGTAATTACTCCCGTAATAATTGTTCGATTTATGGCAAATTTTGGCTCAGGAATACTAATTAGGGTATCAAGCGTTGTAAAAAATTTCAATCCAATCCGATCTTTCGTTTGGGCTCCACCCAGACTAAAAATGTGCAACCATCCAACAGACTAACCAACCAACATTTTGCAATTTGGTGTCCGTTATAGGCTACGCTTCGCTCGCTCGCTCCGCCAATAAGAGCATAATTGGAGCATTGGTTATGATGGCTTCTACACGTAGCCTACCATGAATTGTGTCCTCCGATCTTCAACTGTTGTTTTACCTGTCCCAACGCACACATGAGCCGTGAGCTCATGATTTTTTAGTATAAGCAGTTGTTGTATTTCTTTAAATTCTTTTTTTCCTTCTTACCGAACTTTTTACATTCACAGGCACATTCAGTGGCGCACCGGGGAGAGGTGGGTGGGAGGTGAAAGTAGGCTGCAGCAAATGCCTTCCCCTCCTCCAAGAAGAGTTGGGACTAAATAATTTTCAGGGTAGTGTATGCAACTTAGATCTTTCAGTTATGTCACATCAGGTGTTTTTCTTCTTTTTACCTAGATTTTTTAACATTCACAGGCATGTACTGCTTCAGTTACATTATGTTTGGGTCAGTGGTACACCCAGGTGGGGGGAGGGGGACCAGCAAGCTGGGACAACTACTCTCCAGCCCCAACACATTCAGGGAAAGGGAGGGGCAGGAACCTTACTTTTAATACACTCAAAAGCTTAAACAACATTCATTTTGTGAACCGTCATACTACTAAGCGTAATTAATGCTAGAAAGAAAGATCCACTAATAACCGTAAAAAAAGTAGCCCGTTTATATAACCAGAGTACATAAAGAAATAAAAGTACATCTTATTTCCTGAGGAAAGGACAAATTCACAATACACTGTAGGAGTTAGGACTTATCTTGTTTAGGGGGGGGGGGGGGGGGAGAGAGGTTTTGAAAAACCCGCTGATAAAAAATGGAATCTTTAATGGTTTGTGAGTTGCAAGTCTGAAATATATTTCTACTTCAGTATATTTGGACTGTAATTTTAGTTCAGATTTGCTGAGCGCAAATAAAAATAATAATAATAAATAAATTAACTAAACAAAAAACGGCTTCGCCGTTTAGAAAAAAAAACATTAGAGCTTGTATCCCCATACTCACAGCCGTGAAGGTACACGAATAAAAACGGATTAGAGTTCACTCGAACGCAACGAACTATAATTTGAACTCCAATTCCGGGAATAATTACTGTTTTCACGTAATTGTTATGTCAATAAGTGAACGCAGTTTGTGTTTGAAATGTTTAATGGTTGTATGCGTGTGTATGTGTGTGTGTGCTTAATTTGTGTATCATACAGGTTTTTTTTATATTTGTCGTGTTTGTGGTTTTATATTTTAAGTGTGTTTCGTGTGAGTGGCTATGTTTGTATTTTGAGTACATTTATAATTTCTGAAAAAGCAGACTCCTAGTTAGGCAGTTTTTTCTACTTGTGTTTGATAGTTTCTGTTTTAGTTCTAGTTCATGTGAATACTGATGTGTTCATTTTATGTGGGTATTTTTTTGAAATATCCAACAGTTTTGTTTAATTGATTAGTGATGTACATATTTATTCACGTGTGCGTGGAGGCTGGCATGTTACAATCATTGTTTCCTGGAATTGGAGGTCAAGTTATAGTTCGTTGCGTTCGAGTGAACTCTAAACCGTTTTTATTCGTGTACTTTCACGGCTGTGTGTATGGGGATACGAGCTCCAATGTTTTTTTTTTCTAAAAGGCGAAGCCGTTTTTTGTTTAGTTAATTTGTTGGCTTTTTTCGCGTCCTTTTTATTTTAAGTGGTACGCTTTGGTCTATGTTGTGTATGGTATGTCCACTGCCCACCCAATTTTGTTTGCGAAAAAACGGAACATTAGAAATGCGTATTTCTATTCAGGTTCAGCCCAAGCTTTGTTGTAAGTTCATTATTTGATGGCAACACACTAGCGTGTGTCTAGATTTAGCATGTATCAGCTCGATGGATAGTGGATTCTATATTGTTGCAGGCAGATGCAGTATCATGCAAACAATCGCAGAAACAATTGAACTGGCTTCCCGAAGCCCGCATTGAAGAAGAAAATAAGTCATTCAGTCATGTTGGCCGCCCAATTTTGAGGCCTCGGCCTCAAAATTAGAGACTGCATGCCCGATGTTTTAAAACTGAAAGATTTAAGCAAAAATCAAGACCATTTCATTTTGGTTCTCAGCAACGAGTTAAAACGGTAATAAAGAAGATACCACGACAATGTTACTTTCCCCGCGCCGGAGCATCGTTGCATTTTGTTCGAGTGAGCTATAATCCGATCTTCTGCACCTCATACATTGTTGCACCATTGTTACATGTTGTAGCATTGTAATATTTTAATATTGTTAGCCGCTCCTCCGCCTCCGGTCCAGTTTTTGAAAATTCTCGTGCGCAAACGAACTCTAATAAGCACTGCCTGCCGGCCGTGCTAATAAATCGTAAAAGTTACTGTAGGTACCTTATGCTTAAAAATCAAAACTGCCTCTTCTACAGAACATAGGAACACATGGCATAAAAACAAAAAAAAAACAAAAATAACTGCCGTAAAAACCACAAACTTTGGTAAAAACTACTATGAAGCCTGGAAACACTTGAGTTAATTTGGAGAAAAGAAAACACTAAATTCGTTTGAATCCTGGGATCCAATCAGATCGAAAAAGAGAATAACGTCGAATCCCTGCATGGCGAGTGGATGTACTAGTACTGAACGGATTCAATAATAAATAGGCTGGAATTTAAGCGCAAATTTCCTTTGTATGCTGTGCAGACCGTCACCGTCGTGTTAAAATACCCAACCACGTAATCTATCTATCGACATATACTTATTTGCCTTACCAGTAGAGGAATAAGACGCGAACAATAAAGACGCCAAACAATACTTATTTCTGTTACGAGAATAAAATTGATTGTTTATTAAGAGCACTACGTAAAGGATAATGACCGAAAACCGCGGGCATTCCTAAACAATGCCCGAGGGCGCGCAGCGTCCCGAGGGCCATTGTTTAGGAATGCACAAGGTTTTCGATCATTATCCGACTTAATGCCCATTACGGCGAAGAGCTCGTTCCCATTGTCGGCTATTGTTGGCCGACGTTCTATGCATTGAAAGAACGTGGTATTGTTACGTTCTTGAAATAACGGGCCATTGCATTACATTATTGGTAAAGATTCGAAAATAGTTGAACGTGTTGCGGGAAACTAAAATTCTTGGTAGGCTACTGATGATCAAAATGCCTTTGCCTTATCGTATTCCGTATTTGTGCTTTTCGATGTGCATGTTTGTGCGTTGCGTGGCAAAAATCAGGACAGAACTGTAACACAAAGACAACAAACTTTTGGCAGGTCAAATGATAATGGGCGAGAATACCTTGAATACATACTAAACGTTTCAAAAATAAATCAACGTGGGTTAAAACATATAAAAGGAAAGAAGAAAACAAGCCGAACAGCTATGTGATCTAGGGACGAATTGGGTTGCTAGGTTAAATCCGGGTCATGCCACTCCAAAGGTGGCTTACTGTGCTACGTTAATTCTAGTGTATTATTTTTGCTGTTTGGCTTGGTTTCCTCTTTCCTTTATATAATTTACACGAATTTGTGCTAATTTATTTAAAACATATAAAAGTGCAACCAAAGAGTGTCAAAGCATTTTCTCTTCCCGACAATCATTCTTGTTGTCCTGGCAACGTGCACAGCCTGTATCAAAATTATTGGCCCGAACATCCAAATATTGAGGTTGTGTATTTTTGCCCCAAAAAGAAATACAGTAATAAAATTTTGTATTACAACCGCCCCGTGGGTAAAAATGTTCCGAGCAACATCATCAAAATGTTGCAACAGATGCCAATTGCTAGGTTGGATGGCTAATTAAGCAATCACAACATTCGTGTCAGCAACAACTTTGTTTCGACCCAACGTAGAAGAGCAGCTCATTGTGCAAACAACTGGCCACCGTAACTTGAAATCTTTACAACAGTACAAGAAAAGCAGCCGTAGTATGCAAGCAAACATCATCGGTATTATAAACGTCGTAGCAAATGTATCAGGCCGGAGTGTTACAAATGAAAACCCGGTCAAACATTTGGTGATGAAAAACTGTAACCATTTTACAATCATTACTCCTTTAAATGTAACGGCATTGTAATGTAGTGCGTTGCTACTTCAAACGTATTTTTTGTTTTGTTTTGTTAAAATAAGCTGTTTTTCAAACCCCGGGCATTCCCTAGGGAATGCCCGCACTTTTCCCGCCTTTAGATGAAAGTGCGGGCTTTCCCGGCAACAATGGGTTTTTACATTGTTGCGTATTGTTTCAGCTGGGCTTTCCTTCGCCGAAAAGGGCATTAAGATCTAGGAATCCATTCCTCCTGAGAATCCATTCCGGGTGCTGCAGACATAGGGCCACGTCACAGATTAAAGAACGCTCCTCCTACAGATACGCCACTAGTAACTCAGCCTGTGCTACAAAATGAATCCTTGTTTCAGCGCTGACTGACTGATAGCAGCTCTTCCTTTTGAAACAGAGTGCAGGCTGCCCTCCATCACGTAATGGCAGTCGCTTAGCCCGTCGTCACGTCCTGATGAAGATGAAGATGATGATTATGAGTAGATGGCGAGAGGGACAATTTAACCGGAAAAATCCAAACGGAAAACCCCAGGATCTTTGACATGCCACAATTGACATGAGCACGAGGCACCACAGGGCCCTTCTCTTCCCAAAAATGCCAGGGGGTGGAGAGGCCTGGATCGAACCCGGACCTTTCGGGCAGAAAGCGGTCGTGCTATCCGCTCGTCCACCTGTGAGATGACTCATGGCCTCGCACTTGATTCGTCAGATGTCACTACCAGATAGCAAATAGCGAAACTGAAACGCAAAAAAGATCTAAAACTACTGCCGCTACGACAGCGTTACCACAGCGTGTTTTCTGCGCTAGTCGTTCTAATTATACCGCATCTTCGCGGCCGATTGCTGCGCCTGCTGGCGAATCAAGTGTGAAGTTTTACTCGGCAGAAAAAAACCGAGGCTTTACTTAGGGCACGAGAGTCATATCTGTGTAGGGGAAGTGTTCTTTAATGTGTGGGCTGCGTCGGGCAGATGACCGGGTGCGGTTAACGCTCGCTAAAACTCTTTGACCCTCTTTGACGATCTAGGAACATCATCTGCTCTAACCTAACCTACTCTAGGAACTACTTAAACTCTAATTACTACTAAATCCCTGAGCAATTTATTCAACCAGAGCCCTGGCCTGGAGGCGTACGCTGTACAACATACTAAAACACATAAATCCCTGAGCAAATTCAAATACAAATTCTTTATTCCTGAGCCTTGATCTACAATCATAAGCTCTTTACAATACTAAATAGGCTAAAATAAAACAGGCCAAGCCTCATAGACCCGCCAGAAGTAATCCCTGAGCAGGATGGATTTTATTATAGGGGCCCTGGCCCGAAGATACATACCCCACCTAAAAATAATACTACCGAAAATGACCAACAACACAACACCACACCCCTCAAACAATACCCCTGCTACAACAGCCACGCAAACCCTCGGTACAATACCGCAATAAAACCGTAATAATCCACAGTACATCCTCGGTAATGCCCTTTAGTTCCTACAAGACTATGTACAAGTTCCCTCACAACTCCAATAACTACAATCACATTTCTCCACATACTGTGCGCGCGTGTGAGCAGCACACACCACTAACAACGTACAAGACTAAAGCCCTAACACGACTGGCTGCTCGCGGCTGCATGGTGACTCAGTATGGTGTAAAAAAGACTTCTGTGGTGTCGTTGTAGAGGCACCACAATGGTAGCCCGTTAAGTCCTATTGTCAACGTGTTCACAGCTTACCTTAATATACTCCTATAGTTAACTTGCAGTCTATCCATAGCATGTTGTTGCCGTACTAGTATCACATGACTTCATGTCATGTGACATTCCTTATACTATAAAGGCTTGTAAGCCACTGAATAAAGTCCTTCAAGTGTTAGCCTACAGCACAGTAGTTCCCTAGTCCTTATTATGCCTTAGTTGAACCCACCAGTGTATGACTGCCACCCTCATACATTACAGATGGCGACAAGACGGTAAACAATTAAAAAAGCCAAGTGAATTGTTTAGTTGTGGGCGCTTGAATTTAAAACTACGTAGGATATGGTAGTTTAGTGGTTTAGTTGTTAAGCAAGAAATCCGTTTAGTCTCGAGTTGCTTCCAGTTTAATTAAATTAAATGGAATTGTGTTTAAATTATTAAGTAATTTAATTTACAAGTGTAGGCTTATGCCCGACGCAGGTGAAGTGATTAAAACTCCTGTAGTAGCTGTTGTTTTGAATACAGAAGCAGGCGCTAGAGTCAGTGTAAGTTTAAACTTAAATTCAGTTGTAAGTAGTTCAAGTGAAGACCTCACAATGGCTTCGAAAACTGCCGTTTTGTACGCGGAGTTCGACGCAGAAAACGATACCTGGGAAAAATACACTAATTGTATTGGCCACTATTTTAGAGCAAAGAAAATCCCAGCAGCCGAGCAAATTGATTTTTTATTGGCTTCGGCTGGCCATAAAATGTTCGACAGAATCTTGAACATTATTTCGCCAGCATTACCAAATTCAATGACGTATGACGTCTTGGTGAAAACTATTCTCGATGATGTTGAACCTCTACCTTCTGTAGTTTTACGAACGGGTAAAATTTTTCCGTAGATCTCAAAAGTCGGATGAAAGCATTAGTAATTAAATTGCTTCGTTAAAGTTACTCATTAAATTTTATGACTTTGATAAAATCACCGAAATTAAGAACGAGATGATTAGGGATCGTCTGATAGGCGGTGTAAAACCCGAAACGTTACAATGCGAACTTTTGAAGCAGACTCTGGATTTAAAGGCTACAACATCATTAGCTTTATCTTTGGAATCTGCCGAAATCGATCAAGAAGTAATTCGTTCCCATTCGAAAGCAGTTAACTTTGTCTCTCACAAACCGAAAAAAGCTCAGACAAGAAGCAAGTTTAGTAAAGATTTAAATTGCTATTGTTGCGGAAAAAACAGACACGTGAAAACCCGACGTAAATACAAGGATTTTATTTGTGGCAGAGGTCATATTCAAGAACATTTAACAGCCGTATGTTGTAAAAGTAGTAGCAGTAAAACTTCTAAAACTGCAGCATACTCAAAGCCAAGTTCGAGTTCAAATTTTAAGGCTAGGCCCAAAAGTAAACTGAAGTATAGTTATAAAAAGAAAGTCCACAGGGTTGAACGTGAAACTGACACCGAGTCAGATACGGAGGCCGAAAATTTTGAGTCCGTTTCGGAAAGTGAGTGCGAGTCAGAGGAAGATTATTGTCTGTAAAATAACACAGTAAGGCTGTCCGAGGCTGCAGAGCAATTTTCAATTCCTGCTATGACAAACAAAATGGTAATCGTTGTTAACTCTTGAAAATCCACAAAAGTATTATGCCTGTCTGCCTCAATGTAATTAAGCTCAACACAGAACTGGATTCCGAGGCAGATGCTACAATAATACCTATCGAGTGGCATGAAAAATACTTTTCGGATTGTCCTTTAATGCTCAGTCCGTATTCCATTCACTCATACACCGAGGGGACTGAGAAAACAATTTACACAGTAAGTCTCAAGGTAACCGTTAACGGTCAAACTGAATACTTGGAAGCACTAGTTTAAAAAATGTATAAACCTGCATTAATTGGGAAAGATTGGCTTTCAATCTTTAGGATTAACTTTGAACCATACTATGATTTGCAAACTAAAGTTAAGGTACTCAAACAGATTAAAGCAAAGATTCCACCAGTTGACACTGATGCAATAGTTAAAGGTTTTCCGAACTTTTCAGTGAGGGTATGGGTAAATTCAAAAACTTCAAAGCCAAGATTCAGTTGAAGGCCGACGCAAAACCTGTGTATAGTTAAGGTTGCCCTGTCTCTTTGGCAATAAAACAAAAAGTTAATCAGGAGATTGAGCGCTTGGTTAGCTTAGGAATCCTGGAGCCAGTGGCAACCTCAGAATGGTCGACCACGATAGTGATCGTCCATAAAGTTAATTGGGACATTAGAATTATCGGCGATTACAAAACCACTGTAAATCTACAATTGGAGGTGGACCATTATCCGGTTCCCACAGCTGCAGAATTATTTAGTGAATTATCAGGTAGTGACAGATTTAGCCTTATCGATCTTAAAGATGCCTTTTTTGCAAATTGAATTAGATACTGAGTCGCAGGCAGCATTAACAATAAACACTCCCCTGGGTCTTTTTCGCTGGCTTCGTGTACCTCTGGGCCTTGCGTCCAGACCTGGCATTTTCCAGAGGGTCATGGCGCAAATCACGAGTAAAATCCCCAAATGTTCACCATTTTATGATGACATCCTCATGAGCGGGAAGGGGGAAAAGCATGACGAATCTTTAAATCAGCTGTTAACTGCACTATAGGATGCAGGGGCTAGGCTTAGGATCAACAAGTGTAAGCTGTTGCAACCTGAACTAAAATATTTAGGTCATATGATAAATGCTGACGGCCTGCACACACTCCCTGAGGTGGTCGAAGCAGTCACAAATGCACCGAATCCAACTTGTATTCAAGAACTACAAAGTTTCTTAGGATTCGTGAACCATTACTCAAAATATCTCCCTAACCTTGCTCATATTCTTTCCCCTGTCACCTGGTTGTTAAGCCCTAAAGTAAAGTGGGTATGGGGGACTGAGTGTGACCAAGCTGTAGTAAAGTGAAGGAATTATTTATCAAATCAAAAGTTTTAGTACATTACAAGCCAAAATTAAAACTGAAACTGGTTTGTGACGGCTCACCCTATGGGGTGGGGGCGTGCCTTATGCATGTCATGCCTAATGGCGAATCGTGACCATTAGCTTTTGCTTCACAGAAGCTAATAAAAACCGAACAAGGATATAGTCATTTCGATCGTGAAGCTTTCAGTGTGGCTTGGGGAGTTGAACGGTTCCATGAATACGTTTACGGTCAGAAATTCATATTGCAGTCTGACCAAAAAGCTTTAATATGATTGATGACCCTAAAAAAGGAATCCGTCAGATGGCAGCAGCCCGTGTGCAATGTTGGGCGGTTATGCTTATGATTATGACTTTCAACATATACCCGGCAAGCAGAATTTAACTGCTGATGCACTGTCTAGACTTCCACTCCCTAATGACAAGGAGTTAAGAGGCCGAAGAACAGTACAATGTACTAGCGTTGGAAACCATCTCCAACTTACCAGTGCTAAACGAAGCATTGGTTATGGAAAGCAAGCGTGACAAATTATTGTCTAAAGTATACCGTTACGTTAATCGTGGCTGGCCTGAATTGTGTGATAACCCAGACATGCAGTCGTACTTCACACACCGCAATGAAATCTCGATTGAAAGTGACTATCTTTTTGGGGGATTTAGAATCGTCGTGCCGACAGCTTTGAGACATCAATTTTTGAAAGATTTGCACAACTCACACCTTGGTATTGTTAAATTAAAGAGCTTGGCTAGATCTAAGGTGTGGTGGTCTTTTATTGGCGCAAATATTGAAACCAAAGTTAAATCCTTTTCTAATTGCCTAGAATTTAGAGATACTCAATCTGCAGGACCCAAGCATACCTGGGAGTATCCACAAAAGCCGAATTCTAGATATCACGCTGATTTCTTAGGACCGTTGGACAATTTTATGTTCCTAATACTAGTGGATGCACACAGTAAAATTCCGTTCATGCATAAAATGAAAACTATCACTTCAGCTAAAGTTACTGATATTCTGAATAACCACATTGCTGAGTACGGGCTGATGGATTCTTTAGTTAGCGACAATGGCACTCAGTGGACCTCTAAAGAGTTTAAATCATGGTTAACGGTTAACGGAATCCAACACTTGTCAGGCCCGGCCTTTGCGCCGTGGGTTAACGGATTAGCTGAAATTTTTGTCCGGAATTTGAAACGTGTCTATAAAGCTGCTCGGCGGGACGTTTCCTCAATCCAGAAAAGTATAAATGCCTACTTATTATCGTCACGAATCACGATAAGTTCTACCACTCAAGCTACACCTAGTAAATTATTCTTCAACCGTGAAATAAAATCCAGATTGGATTTGCTATACTGTTGTAAGAAGAAATCAACAAAAACACATTAAAGCCACCCAACATCGTGCGTCCGTTAACTATCAAGTTGGCGATAAAATCTGGTATCATGACTATAGCAAAACTAACTCTAAGCTATGGTCAAGGGGGTCTATCAGGAATAAACTGTCACATTTGATCTATAGTGTACTTACAGAAGAGCTTGTTGAAATGTGTAAACATCGCGATCAATTGCGCCTAAGAATCGATTCCGTGGATGCCGTAGATTTATCTCCAAACGCACATAATCCGGCAAGAAATTCTGCCAGTTTTGGCATGAATATTAAAGGCGTTAATTTGAAACAACACTTAGTTTCGAAGCAACGGTATTCTGTTGGTGCATCACGAGCATTCAAATTGTCGGCGGCAGTCTGTGGGCCAATCACGGCATTCCACTGTTGCCATGCAGGGGTTAACACCAATCGAAAGCACCTCACCTGACAATTTACGAGTTGTGACACCAGGTGTAAGCACAATCCAGTCGAAGTCACCCCACACACAGCCAGTGGGTGAATCCGATGACGTCACTGTTCCCAGTGATCAGGCATGTCGCAAAACTTCAGCGCCTCCCAGCGAGATATTGGGGCGGCAGGTGGCCTGGACCTCCTTTATTTACAAAGCAGTCTCCTGCTAAACCGTCGGAGCCCGCTAAGGTGTAAAAGCCAACAGAGAAAGCGTAAGGTTGCACCATCTTCACCACATGCAGATGATGCAGTGCAGCCCCCAATAATAACAAGTCGTCCGAAACGAACAAAACAAGCTCCGGACAAGCTCAATATCTAATAATAACCATAGGCTAATATAAGTGTTCGTAATCCGTTCTCCGTCAACCCAATTGGGGGTTGTTTTTAACTTATGCGGCACTCGCACCATGTGTTCGGATTAGTAATTTGTGCAGGGGATTAACCTTGCAAATTTTAAATTGTGCCTATGGTTGGCAACATGTAGTGTTTTCAGTTATTCGTGAGAAAAATAGATTTCTCGGTTTTAAAACACGTTTCTTTTCTACTTTCATGTAAATATTTCCTCCATGACCGGACAACTGCTTTGGTAGCTAAAACAGCCTCCGGCGTGAGCTAACCGCATCAGTAACTAACTAACAGATGTACTTAGCAGCCAGATGTTTGCAACAAGTCAACTCTGTTGTAAACAGCAGTTGTTATAACCAAAAGGCCAAAAGAAGGAACACTACGGAAATTTACTCGAAATTATCCATTACAAGCCAGATTTGAAATACAAACAAAAATGTCAAGTGTGCCGTAAAAAAGGGGTTATATGATTGAATTTTCACTTTTTAAAATGAACACGAATAAATATTGATGATTTTTAAATGAAATAATGCAATAATGTACAATTGAGAAAATTGCATCTGTTTAAGTCCTGTTGTGCTTTACTTTTTAAATATATGATTCGTGAAGTACAACAGCACTTAAACAGATGCAATTTTCTCAATTGTACATTTGATTATTTCAATTAAACTCATCAATTTTTATCCGTGTACATTTTAACAAGTGAAAATTCAATCATATAACCCCTTTTTTACGGCACACTTGACGTTTTTGTTTGTAATCCGTGTACCTTTTTTACGGCTATGGCGTCGCGCTACAAAGGTTTATGCATGCAGTCGATTGTTGCTGGTCACTTTGAAACAATTCAAGTCAGCTCTGAAAGCCTGCATCTTCGAAATAAATACGCAATTCTATCGTTTTTAGCTGCCAATTTCGAGGCATAAGGCCTCGAAATTAACAACGCAGCTTAGTTTAGTTTAAAAATATATGCGCTTAGCTGAAACACTAATTCTTTCATTTTACCGCTCAGCAATCAACTTTTTAGCAAAGACATAACACGTGCACGAAGAATGAATCTGGAGTTTGCTGAGTGGCATTGTTCCCTAAATACAATGGTTAAAACAATGTAAAACAATCAAAATGATCGTTTAGGGTCCCGTAACTCCGGAATGGATCGACCAATCGAAAAAGTGGTCCCTGTTAGGTTGAAACCCAGGGAAATTTCTGGCTCAGACCAGGTTTCAGATTTTAGGTAGGTGCAGTAGTTTTTTTGGAAACCGTGTCACACAAGAACAACAACAACAAGTGGTGAACAGTTTTCATATTTACGTGTGGCTCCCTACGTTTACTCTTGCACGGAATTGCATAAAGTTGGTGTAAAGTTTGGAAAAGTTGCTACTTACTATCTGGCCAAGTTTGGTCGAAATATATTGAATAGAAACGGAGAAATTAATAGTTTTAGTTTTGCTGGAGAGAGGACTTCAATCATATATATACACGGCTATCACCGTGTACGATAGTAAAATCAGATGGATTTCATGGTGCCAGTTTTCAAGCATCATTAAATTTCAGATATTAACACTGGCGATAGCCAGTGTTAGTAAGGGTCGACCTAGGACCTCTGTGTTAAACTCTCAACTTTGAGAGCGTATAACTCCGTCAAAAGTAAACATATTTAAACCAAATTTGGAGTCTAGCCTTGACTAGTAAAGGCCTGCCTGCAGTCCAAAAATTGTGAAATTCGGTCCAGCCAAACCCGAGATGCAGACAGGGGCCAAATAGACAACTTCTTGTTCAACTTCTTGTTGTTGTTGTTGTTGTTGTTCTGGGGATACTTTCGTCTGTCCTCTCTACAGGTCAAACCATTTGTCCAATAAAGCTGGTTCTTAGCTCATTTTACAGATATTGCTCTGTAGATGTGCCCTTTTCATAAGGCCTTTTCTAATTGGTCAAGTGGTTCAGGGGTTACGGAGCTCTAAACCACCAGATTGATTGTTTTACATTGTTTTAAACATTGTTATTATGCAACAATACCAATTAGCAAACGCCAGCTGCGAGACATAGACTGAAGATTAAAGGATTTGTTTCTATTGTTACCATTGGCGATAGCCAGATTAGTAAGGGTCAGCCTATGGTCTCTTGTGTTAAACTATCAGCTTTGACCGTCAACTGCACTGTTTTACAGTTTAGCTGCAATTCTAAAAGTAACACGAATTAATAAACAAAAACGGAACGTTAAATGTTTAGAGTAAGGATCTAAAAGTCAAAACCTAGAAGGAACATGGACAAACTTTGACAGTCAGGGTCTAGCTGTAAAATTTTGTCAGTAAGAGGCTGGAAAGCATTAGACCCTTACTACCCGGTGGTCAACAATAAATACATTTTCACGAAAAATTGGAAATCATCCTACAATGACCCATGTGATGATCAAGTGGTAGTATGGTTATACGTTTCCTGCTTTGCTTTACGTTGAAAATTATTTTTCAATTTAGTAACATGCCAGCATATTCGTAGCAGACAGCATTATGGTAATCCTCTACCATAAATCTACGAAATATAATAAAAATTCTAAAGCATCAAAAGACAAAATGCCAAACTTCACAAGAAAATTGTGTTATTAAAGTTCCAAAACAATATTGTAAGAACAAAGAAAACCTGCTACAACCGTTCATACACACGTTCAGTCCGAAGAGACTAGAACTAATCTAACCACCGGGTAGTAAGGGTCTAATGCTTTCCAGCCTCTTACTAACAAAATTTTACAGCTAGACCCTGACTGTCAAAGCTTGTCCATGTTCCTTCTAGGTTTTGACTTTTAGATCCTTACTCTAAACATTTAACGTTCCGTTTTTGTTTATTAATTTTGTTGAGTTAAGGGGGGTTACAAGCTTTCACAAAATGTTTAGTTCTTTCTTTGAAAGCGACACATTTTCTTCCTAATAAATACAACTTAAAGTAGGCAGTGACTAATAAAAATACATGTCTTCAGAATAATACATATTTATTTTTCAGCTAGACTTAAGAATTTTTTCTTCTTTTTTTTTATTAGTTGGTTGCATTGTGGTGTCGTCATAGAGGCACCACAATGGTAGCCCTTTAAGTCCTATTGTCAACCTGTTCACAGCTTGGCTTAATATACTCCCATACTTAACTTGCAGTCTATTCATACCATGTTGTTGCCATACTAGTATCACATGACTTCATGTCATGTGACATTCCTTATATAAAGCCTTGTAAGCCACTGAATAAAGTCCTTCAAGTGTTAGCCTACAGCACAGTAGTCCCCTAGTCCTTATTATGCCTTAGTTGAACCCACCAGTGTATAACTGCCATCCTCATACATTACCACTTCAATATTGGTCCTTAAAAACAACAGCAACCATACGATTGCAGCATTTTGACCATGTTGGCATGTAGTTACGTATCGCTTCGCACGAAATTTTCTTCTGTCAAGATTAATTCCATAATGGTTTGGCAATATACGCAGTTTGCAATGCTATTGCCGGGGGCTACGCCAGTTCCGCACACATGATGGCGCCACCAGCAATTAAAGTAAGCGGCGGCGCCGAATTAGTATTGCGGTGAGAAGGGAAACGCAGTGCCGATTGCTTGTTTCTTGCTAGGATTTAAAACGTTTGTCGACAGAACAAATTCCTTTGAAGAAGATTCGTGCAACACTATAGGCTTAACGTTTGGATACGAGAAATTTCATGAAATGATCGGGAGTTGACAAAAAAGACGTTGATTTGGAGCCTCACTTTGCACCGGTTAGTTCTATGTATGTCCACAAACTAGCGGTAGCATTGAAATGCATGCACGCATCTGTCAAACGCTGTCAATGTATATTAACTAAGTTTTTTGTTAATCCAAGATTTACACACGCATCAGGGGATCACGTGTTAATTTAACTGTAAACAGTTTTTGCCTCGCCATGATTTGAGTGTCAAAAGTAATAGAACTGCCGAAATGATGAGACGGTAACTGTCGATTTAACAGTTGGCGTAGTCCAACAGTTTGTCGTGTGAGTTATGTGGTTAATTTTAGACACATGGGGCTAAACTCGTCTTATTTTTGCTTTATTTATACCGATTAAAAAAATTAAGAGTGTTTAATTCAATATTTCACAATTACTTTGTTTGGCTTTTGGGCAGCTGAATATGGATAACTTGCCTGTGTTACTTGTTGTTGCCTAGCAACCTATAAGCGAGAATGCGAATGAGGTGTTGCGTTGCGAACCTTGTTTTCAAATCGTTTTTATAAATACTTCTACTGGAGTAAACATTTTCTCACTTCTCTGTTATGAGAGGAACCATAAATTATCTTTCTTCACTGTTAAAATTATTTTATTTGTTTTACGTAGCCGTAACAACGTCTCGAAACGAGACCATATCACGTCATTCCCATTGAATTCAATGCTAATGCACCGATGAGCTCGATCCGATCGTGTTTGCAGCACGCTCTAGCGACAGGAACTATCCTGCCCCAAACTCGTAGCATAGAACTGCCAAATCATATGAAATATATACAGCGTGTTCCAAAGTCCCAGATAGGCTAAATAACTTTTGAACGGATGAGAATTGAAACTTGCACCTTTGGCATCATCGGTTGGGTTGAGGGTTCTATCTTTTGGCATAAGAGACATCGCAGTACCCCCCTGATGGGGGCCCCAGGGGGCGCAACTCAGTAATTTCAAATGGGAAGGGGGGTCGAGTAGCATGTCATATTAAAGCCCTTAACGAGCTGAGAAAAATGGCGCAAAGAAAACGTCGCTACGTTGCTCCAATCAAAAATGGCGCCTCATCAAAGTTCGAAATATCACTTTGCATTGGAAGTATTTACGCCACTAGAAAACGATTCAGGGATGTTCACAACGTTACAGAATGTTCCAGGTGGATAAACTGAAAGACACATTTAAAAGAAAAGTAGCAACGTTGCGATCCCATATTTGGGGCGGGGGGGGGGGGAGAGGGGGAAGGGCAAATAAAATCTTGACTGTGGCTACACTAAAGAATTTCAAGTAGGCCCCGCCCGCGCCCCCCAAGTGGCACGTCACATTAAAGCTCTGCGATCTGCGAAAAATGGCGCAAAGAAAACGTCGCTACCTTCCTCCAATCAAAAATGGCGCCCCTTTAAAGTATGAACATGACACAAATTCCTCCCAAGTCATTGGACAATGAAATTTAGACAGAAAAATGTTGGCTTCTCTGCTACGCTCCTTTATGGATTACTTCCTTCAGGGCGTCATTGGCTTTAGCATTTCGTGGGTGTGAGAAAATAATGATGGTTTTCGTTTTAATGACGTTACTTCGGTAACTAATATTCACCGTCAAAATGCAAGCTGCAAATGAAAATTCCGGAAACGTTGGGCTTACTTTTCCTTTTTCCTTTAACTAAACCAGTGGCGGAATCCCCGAAGAGGGGTGGAGAAGGCTTGGGCAATCCCCGCCTCAAACCAACCATTTATATATATAAAAGTGGGTAGGGGTTTGCTTTTGGTGAAATCAAATTCGCTTTACGTAAGGCAAAGAAGTTAATATTGGAAGCTACAGAATAAAAAGGCCATCTGAAAAAAGTCACAGATAAAGAAGCCACGAAAAAAAAAGGCCATGGAAAAACCGATGGAAACTTAAACTGTTTACAGTTTTCTTCAGTGTTTTGTATTCATAGGTTGGGCTGAGGGGGGGGGGGGGTTGAGGCTTAATGGCACGTCGACAGTGCCAACCTCATTAGCGCCAACCTCAGCCACAGTGCAGCAGTCCAGGCTGCCACTGCACCACGCATTACAAAGATATTAAACAAACCTAGGTAAGAAATGTCACTATACTATTTTAGATTCTGGTTGGCCACTCCGCGCGGATTTTTGGATAATGGATTGATCACGCCTGGTAAAAATTTCTCTTCGAGCAGACGAACCAACATGGCGACCTTATCTCTCGCTTCATCGCTTTCCTGACGTGGAAAACCTCTGACTTCGCCGGCTAGGGAGATTGTTTGCAATGTTTTCAAACACATGGAGGCTCAGGACACAACACGGATGCTGAAACAACAAATTTAAGAGACCAGCTTTGCGACTGGAAAATCTCAAGAGAACGGTAAGCGTGCCTTGTCAGTAGCAAAGGAATTACTGATACTCAACTCTGGCCAAAAGTGCGATTAGGCCTAACGCCGCCGCCACGGCCAAGCACATTGAAAGCTGAAGCGCGCAGAGCCAAGCTTGCTCGCTCTTTACAGCTATGATTTCGACTTATATCGAAAGTCCAGAAAATGTTGCTCTACGCTATAGGTATTCGGTAAGTTAATTGCGTAACCACAACCACCGTTTGTTTACTTGGACGAGATGTGGGCCAACGAACATCACAGCCGACAGATGCAGTGGCACGGCAATGAAAAAAGAGTAACGTGGCCGCCTCATACCACCGGGAAAAGATCGACGTTTGATATTATTGCATGCTGGCTCTAACAAAAAGGATTTGTAAATAGTGCTCAACTTCTTTTCACTAGAAAACTAAGACTGGGAATTACCATGAAGAAATAAACGGCGAGTGTTTTGAAAACTGGAAAACTACTACCCAATATTCCAGCCAATTTGGTGATCGTGATGGACAACGTTACGTGTCATTCAGGTCGTTGCCGACGTGATCTCTTGTGTGGTGTAATCTAGTTAGGCAATGTTCAGTTCGACTCGACAAGGCAGCAACAAGCAACAGCAATAAGTCAGAAATTATTTCGTGGCTCGAAAAACAAATTCCCGTACCGCTGCGAGCTGAATTTGGGCCCAAGTTAAAGACGAAATAAGAGCATCCAACACAAAATGTAAAATTGCAGTTGCCAAAACATTAACAACTACTACAGTAGCCCATGTAACCTCTGGTGACTGGCAGAAATGCTTTAACCACGTTGTAACGCTTGAGAACGATTATTGGGGCACTGATCATCTGATTGAATACCGAGTCGAACCCTTCATTATTGAAGTAACGAACAGCGACGACTATGACTACGAAGAAATGTAATTTTGTACCAAGCCAACGATCTCCCTAGCCAATAACGAAACTGCTCTTTTAGAGCTTTCACTCACAACTAGCCGTCAAACATTTCGAAACAGTAAATATAATTTACTGTGTTTTGGACCCAGAAACAGTTACCCGTAATTTATATATTAAAAACAACACGCTATCCCCTAGACCCCTACACAATTTTTATATTATCACTTTTGGAATAATAAATAAATATAAGGCCCACTCCTGATCAATTCTGGACAATCTTGTCCCTGTCATGAACGGAGGTTTCCCCAGTTACAAAACCCCAGGCATTTGCAATTTTCAAGTTTGGATCCTCCAACAAGCCATGCAGCTCCTCTGTCCGCCCGCACCCACCCATAAAAAATACATAAATCAGAAAATCCGGTACGTCTACTTCCTTAAGCATTATAAAGAAAAAATATTTTAAAACAACAAATAAAACTAAAATAAAAATATCATTGTTCAAAGAGTACTACCAATAATTTTCGTATATGCTAGCTTAAAGCCGATCACATGCAGGAACTCAGTGCGTGTACAATGATCCAGTCACCACCAATGTTAGTGCATATACGTGACAGGCGATTGCAAACGATCATAAATACAGCTATTTAGAGTGGCCAACCAGAACCTAAAATAGTATAGGAAACGGGTTTTTCCTTCTATTGTTTCTTTCTCCAGTTTTTTTCCCTCGGATTGTTTTACTTCGGCTATTTTCCTACGGTTATCTCCCGTGTCGTTTTTTTCACAGCATTTTCTTTGTCTTTCGGCTGTTTGTCCATTCCTTTTACCCTGGGCTTTTCTTCCGCGGCAATCTTCCACTTCGTGCTTTTTCCCATTGGCTGTTTTTTCCAGGTCTTGGGCCCCCCCCCCCCGGGGGGGGGGGGGGGGGGGGTTTTTTAGTCCTAGGTTGAGGGTTTTTTGAATGCATTTTTTAAAACAAAACCGCAAAATCGACTTTAAAAACAAAACCAATTTAAAAACTATTGCTCTATTTATATTTATAATTATACTAGCGGAAGCCCGTGCTACGCACGGGTGGTGTTTAATGCACCGTTAAAAGCACTGGTACGATTTTCAGTGTCATTGTGCAGCCTGTCACTCATGTTTAATTCCATGCTTCATTAACATTAAGTTTCTTTAAGCCTATTTTGTGTATGCTGGATGACAAACGCTGATCTTCGTTCGCTTCGCTCACTCAATCAGCGCAACTCCCTTACCACTGTAAACCCTTTTTTCCTCTTGCCTTCAGTGGCAGCGTGGTGACAGGCCCTGCATCAGGCTACGCTGAAATAAATAAATAGGCATTGGAGACATTGTAAGGGAGGATTAAACAAACGAAGCTTCAACAATCAGAAGAGGGCGAGCGGGCTCATTCTTTCCACGGTAGCAAAGAAAAAGGGCGAGCGACCGACAATGAAAACGGATATGTGCTCTATCAATTACTTGCGGCCGTCTTGTGGCGGCCGTCTTGTGGCCGTCTCGTTGCTGTCCATCCTACGCGACAACTCGATTTTATTAATAAAGATGGGGGAATACTTTTAAATTTAATTTAAGACTTTAAACATAGGTTTTGTCACGCATAAGGATACTTTTTTCCTGAGACTGAACAAACCACCACATTTTCTTGGCCTATCCAGATTCCATAAATAGAGATTTGTAGTTTATGTGATTGACTGACTTCATTCTGTGTTCAACAAATTTTATTTTTTTTAGTTGCAATAGGAGATATAGCATTGCATTTATTTTGCGGTTATTATTATTCGTTTATTGAATTTCATAACTTCGTAATATTTAAGTATTTCCCATAACCAGGCATGATTAATCGATGTAGACTTGTAGCTACCCCTTCTAAACTGTCTAAATTCCATTGTCCAATACTGTACATGTACAATAAACAAGGTTGAAGCCCCTTACTTTGGGAAACGAGGTACGATAAAATGTACGAGCAAATGGATGTACGAAAGTATAAGGGTCCACGAAAATATCAAGCTTTATTGTGGCAGTGATCTGTCACTTCAGTAAATCAACGGCCAACTTTTGAAAACTACCTTTAAGTTTCATCATGTAGCTTCCCTGAAGTACACATTTTTCTCTTGAGATGCATCACTTTATATCACTTATATCACTTTATCCACCCGTTTCAAACTCTGCATTGTCACCATTTTGGAAGGAAGCAACGTAGCGACGATTTCTTTTCGCTGTTTTTATTTGCTTGTTGAGATCTTTACTAAGAGGTGCAGCTCGATTGCCCCTCCCCTCCAATTTGAAATTTTGAGTATAGCCCCAAACAAAATTTTATTTGGCCTGCCCCTTTCCATTCCCCACCCCCCCCCCCGCACAAAAAAAAATGCGGGACCTTAATATTGCCACATTTCTTTTACGCGTGTCTTTCAGTTTATCCATCTGGAACATTCCGTCTTGTGAACATCTCTGAATCGTTTTCTAGTGGCGTAAATGCTTCCAATGCAAAGTGATATTTCGAACTTTGATGAGGCGCCATTTTTGATTGGAGCAACGTAGCGACGTTTTCTTTGCGCCATTTTTCTCAGCTCGTTAAGGGCTTTAATATGACGTGCTACTCGACCCCCCTTCCCATTTGAAATTACTGAGTTGCGCCCCCTGGGGCCCCCATCAGGGGGGTACTGCGATGTCTCTTATGCCAAAAGATAGAACCCTCAACCCAACCGATGACGCCAAAGGTACAAGTTTCAATTCTAATCCGTTCAAAAGTTATTCAGCCTATCTGGGACTTTTGGAACACCCTGTATGGAAGCATTCTTACTTCTGTCTGGAGAGAGTTTAAACAATGATGAAGAAGGTAACAAAAGATAAGACAAAGGCCCTCAAACAATGCGTCGAATTAGAAAATCAAAAGCTTTAATAATGCTGGCTAGTAGAGCCGAATTGAATAGTTTCGAAGTTGATTGAGTAACAATCACTGCCTGTGCGACCGTTGTTGCGGGTTTATCGCGTTGGTATCAAGACAGAGAAACAGGCAATGCAATTACACTGAGAAGTGCTATCTGTTGGAGGAACCCCCATCTAGACCGGGAAACAAGGTGAAAAGAAATTTTATCCTGTGACGGGAGTGGAGGGCTTGGAGGGAGGTCAGGGTCGAGCCGCCTCAGGAGTAATTCCCCAAAGGATATTGCTCCAAACAGGTAAAGCCCGGTCTTCACGTGGCGTCTTAGTCGCCGGCGTCTTGCCTCGTTTGCCTTTAGGGCACCGAATTCGTGTAGTCGTCCCCAAGACGCCACGTGTAGACCAGGTCGGCAACAGAGACGCCGAGCTCGGCGTCTTGAACCAACTGGATGGATAAAGACGCTGTGCTCGGCGACACAATCCTGCCTTCGGGCAGGAGAGGGGGACCAGTTAACCAATAGGAACATAGATTTTTATCAGATAACGAAAAATCCGCCAAATTCAAGTTGTTGTCATGACAACCAGTTGACACGCCGACTACAAGGATCAGTAGTGACGCTGTGTGTACACAGTAACTCGCCCGACTCTTTTAGAGGTTTTCATACCTCCCCCAAGCAAAAGAGGGAAGACGCCGGCGACTAAGACGCCACGTGAAGACCGGGCTTAAGGCCCTGGGTCAAACTAATCCTAACCATGGGCGTTGATCCATTGGGGGACGGGTGGGACACGTCCCCCACTGGTTTCCTAGGAAAGGGGACGTTTCCCCCCTCCTCTGGGAGGCAGTGCATTAGTTATTCCTAATGGAGTTTTTTTTTATACTGCCCTCGGAGGTCCCTCGCCTGTCGCCTTACCAGCGCGCGCAGCTACCAAGAAAAAAACCATACCTCGCCCCCCCCCCACCCTTTTTTTTTTTAGTTCTTTCAGTGCCATGAGGCGACTAAAGACGTGGCTTCGCGGCAACATGACTGACACAAGGCTTAACAGCATTGCAATATGCCACGTATATAATACTGTTTTCACACGTAATACTTCGTCGCGGGTCAGCCCTGGGCTGGAGCCAGCCCTGGCCAGCCCTAATGCCAGTGCCGGGTGCGCTTTGATTTCACACGTAATAAATGCTTGAGAGCCGACCCGCGCTCGCATAGGAGCACCGTCTGTTGGCAAAGTGGATAAGAGCAGTGAATCGGCTTCACTTCTTATATTACGTGTTTTCAGTAGTGTGACATTAATGTCATACTGACATCGCTAAAATGTTGGATTATAAAGGCCACGAATTGAAAAAACAAAAACAAACTGAATATGGGGGGGGGGGGGGGGGGTGAAACCCCCGGGGGAAAAAAGTGCAAAGAGTTAAAAAGTCGTTTCTTGAGAAACTCCATACCCTGCCTGGTGATTTTCGAGACAAGACAATTAATCTAACCACCTACGTACCCTATATACAAAACGAAAAACCACCAAACCATTTTTGTGTGTTTTTACTCCCCCTCCCCAATCCGACTTTTTTCCTCAGACTTTTTCGTCTTTTCTCCGCTTTTTTTTTTAACTTTTATCTTGTACCACGATCAACAGGCTATAAATTCTTTGTTTTTTTTTTGACTTTGTGTTATTGGTAATACCTTTCCATGACACCAAACCTCTTTCGTTAATTTGGCAAATACTGTGATGTAACAGTTGGTTCTCGATTTTATTTCTTGCGTTATTAAATGTAGGCTATTGTTTTTATTTCAATACGGGTGTGAAACCCATTTCTGTTGCCCTTTGGATACAAATACTGACACTCCACTAGTTAAATCTTGGCGGTGTGGTGCGGCGATTGTAGTTTCAAGATTGACGGTTCGAATCCTTGGTTGGGGCAGTTTAACGTTTCAGAACAGCAAAATTGATATGGTTCGTATCACTTTATTTTGACATGTTATTTTCTCTTTAGTACATAAATATGTCACGTCTTCATTCTGGAACAGTTTATTATTTCAACATAACTTCACACTCTGAAACATGGCTCTTTGATGTAGGTTTGTTTTCAGATCAGATGACTTATATAATTTTGCTCAAAATAAAAAAATTTAAAAACTGCCGGTAATTTCTAACCTTTTTTTTTCCTGCAGTTCTTCCTTCCTTTGTATACATCCACACAAATCATTTTAATGGCACGAAATTTGCACAAAGAAAATAAAATTGGAAAAATTATATCATTTAGGGAAAATACTGCCAATTATTGTACCAAACGGTGATAAAGAGTAAACAGGGTGATACATCACGAACCTTCTATGCTCATAAGCAATCCCTTCTTTTCTCCCACGTGTTTTTCAATCTGCGTGATATAATGAGAATTTAATTTACGATTGACAAATAACTATTTCTTTCCCGTTTTTCCGTTGTCTTTAGTTTGTTTACATGTAGTGGGCTGCACTGCAAAGCTACGAGCGCGGGAGGGCTCGCTTCGAATTTCACGTTAAAAATGAGGCGCGCTGGCCAGGGCCAGCCAGGGGCGCGTTGCTCGTCAAACCCGCGCGATGGTAAAACGTCATACTTGTGTACTCTACGACACGACTTCTTGTGCTGTTTCCTAACGGACGTGTTGTTGGTCATATTCGATGCGTGAGGGCTGACGTCAAAATGATGTCAGAGTCGCGAGGCACGACCGTCGAACGGGAGGGTCGCGTACAGCCATCGATGCTTGTTTATTAGGCTAATCGTTGCTTCAGTATTTATAAGGTCCTTCGATAATAATGATTGATCAGGGAGTAAACATAAAAACATGACAGGAAACTAATAAATAGTTCGAAACGGTAAATCTGCCTACATTGACATCTGCATCCGGAGGGTGGACTGGTCGGTCTAGACATGGGAAATACAGGCCCAGTCGGTGATTTTGAATTTTGAAGTATGGTTGGGGGGGTTCTGTTTTGTCCTTTTGCATGGTAACTACATTATTTTTTGTGGGGGGTGGGGGGAAAGGCGGGTTACGGGTATATACTTTGAGTTGTGAAATACGGTTTTGCTTTAAGTTGTACGTAAATATTGCATGCAGAGGTTGAGGGTACTGGCAAGGCCGCAGTTAGCCCCCTTGGCACCCAAGGCGAGCCAACTGAGCGGCGCCCATCCCCCTCCCCTTTCCACCGACTACCTACATCAAGAAAAAAAATTCAATGCCATATCCGGCTTCTAAAGTATAGTAATTTTTTTACATATTCTCGAGGAAGTTATTAGCATTATGACAGGTTTTTGTTTTTCGCGGGTGGTGTGGCAGATTCCCGTCGCCCCCTTCCCTGCACCATTGCTCAAGGCAACTACCTTCCCCCTCATTTCTTTTTTTAATGTTTTGCTTATAATTGTTTTTTTGCATTTTAAAAATCACAATGAGGGTCCATGCTTTGTAGGGGGATGGTGGTGGGTGGGGGCGGAGAAGGAGGTTAATGTTGTGGGGACTGTGGAGAGACGCTGTAACCTTTCCCAGTCGGGTGCGGCAGGGAAAGCACTTTTCAGACATCGAAATCTGACCTTAGGAAGCCAAGCTTTTTGATGATTTTAACCATCATCCTTAAACGCTTTGCTCAACTCGCATTATTTTAATAAAAGTTACTATAAAAGGTGCAACTACGGCCGCATCCAAGTCATACACGTAACAGCACACAGTAGTGTGTCAGGGCCGAAATTGGAAAGGGGGGGGGGGGGGGTCCAAAAAAAAAAAAATTTAAAAAACACCCCAATCGGTTAAATAAAAAAAAAACAAGGTCTTCAAAGGTCTATCCCCCCCCCCCAACCATACATTCCTAGATCTACTCCTGTTACAATCCGCTTCTGTTCCAAGGCAAATGAACCCAGAGAATCTGAAGAAATTGTGTGATGCTGTCAGACTTATGCTGATCTGTGATACTTCCCGAAAATATAAATAAACACCAGATTAATAGGACTCGACCAATTAAATTGACAGGTTAATCAGTAAAGGATAATACGCGTTACTACAAATAATTCGGGTTAACGCTTAACATAATTCGAACCAGAGCATATTTGCATACGCCTAATGCAGTTCTGCATTTAGCATGTGATTACATTTTATTATTTATTTTGCACAAAATGTAATCCGCTAAGCCACAATGTTACAGCTTACAAGCTTTAATACGTATTAAAATATTTTCTTAAAGTGACCACAACTAAAATAATCTTTTAACCAGGAGGTCGAAACCTTGGGGGAAAGAGATAATACAGGGTATAAAGGCAAGGTACACGCAGGGGTTGGCGTGGCCAGTCTATCAACTGCGTGTTGTTGAATCGTTGCTGCATCGCAGGGAAATGGACGCGTTGCTCCTCTACGTCATAGCAGCGATGGTCACCCACCGAAAGCACATCGCGCGTTTGATCTCGAAAATGCGTCACAATGCGTGTTTGACGAGCAACGCGCCCCAGGGCTGGCCTCGGCTGGATAGGCGGGCCGGGCGGGCGCGCGTCAGCCCTGGCCAGCTCGCTTTGGCCCAGAAAACATTATTACGTGTGAAATCCGCCGTCGCGGGTTAGCCAGGGCTGGCACCCAAATATTATAACGTGTGAAATCAGTATAAGTCCTCGCTCGATTCCATTCAACCTTTTACAGTTGCAAAACAGTTTACTGCAAAGTCAACCATACGAGCGAATATCTTTGGAGCCTTCCAGTAGAAACTATGCCGTAGGACGCACAGGCAAGAGACACTACTGCTTGGTGCAGCGGATTCAATGGAAATCGACCAACTTGTTACATTATATTTGTTGCCACAATTGAATTTTTATATTTTTATTAAATAATAAAAAATAAATTTGTGTATGTTTACACGTCGTCGATCTTCCTGAAAAAATTACGTTATATTTCACGCCTGTGCGTCCCCGTCCCCCCCCCCCCCCCCATTTATTTTCATGGATGGATCGTGTATTATTATGGCATACAGTTAAAGACCAGGAAACGTTTTGTAGGGGACTGTAAATCTCTGCTTTTATTTCTCATGAGCTGTTCAGCCCTCATAACTTTGAACATGTCCACACATCAATTGGGGTCAGATAATTAGGTGATAGCAGTCCATCCCAAATTGTACAACAGTATAAGACTTACATTTCGGAATCTTCATTCACATGATCAAGTCCAAACCTTGAGTTTCACGACGAGCGGTATAAATCCTCCATCTGGTCACATTTACGAGCGATTAGAATTTCGGGGGAATGGCGGGGTGGTCTGGGGTCTATTCATGTCGTGCTGCCCTGTATAGTATTTCACTGGCGCATGCGCAGATCATCTGCGTGGGTATCAAGACAGAGAAACAGGCAATCGGCCACAAATTACCGCGGGTGCCCGGGAGAGGGGGACGTGCAGGGGGGATTGCAAGGGGTGCGGGGGAACAGGAAGTCGTATTCAAATCATGCTGCCCATCGCTCCCGGGTGCAGCTAGCATAATCACTAATTTAATACATTAAGTTTTGGAATCGATTTTTATTTATTTATTTATTGTGTTTTGTTCAGCGTAAGTCACCTGCTTTCATATCTGCGAAACGGTTTGCATAAGTAACAAATTACTACAACAGTGTACACGTAGTATGAAGACTACCTATATTTAAAAGACTTAAATCTCGGTTTCACATAGCATGCTAGACGCGTCGTCCAAGCGTTGCGCTGAACTGAAGGCACGAAGGGGTCCACTACCGCAGAAGCTCAGAGCAAGATGGCTGGCTTATCTAGATTCCGGCGCGTGAAGTTTGGAAAGGTTTAAGATTTTGATTGCGGTTTCTGGTGTTATGTGGTTAGTTTAGGTTAGGTAAAATTTGGAAAAAACTGACCTTATTTTCGAGAAACAGCGACCTTAATTTACCCTTTACAACAACGGAGATAGTACAACCAAGAACCAACGTATACAGATCGATGGTGGACGCTCTTGGAGCCGCTGTGGAAGTGGTTCCGAATCGTTGGCTAACTGGACGACGCATCGAATTTCTAACGTTAAGCCTTTACATCCAGGTAACCTATCTGCTTTTGCCCAAACAATGGCGGGCCTCGAGTTCCTTCTTGAGTGCGTGGTGTGAGTCTATGTAATCTAGTTAGACTATGGTTAGCCACGCAAAAATTAACATAGAGAAAATTTGGTAAGTCTTCGAGCAATAAAGACGAAATTTACGTGCCGCCTTCACCGTACCTCTCTGCTCTTTTACATTATTTGAAAGGCGTGGGGATGTACGTAAAGTTGGGCCCCCACTAACTAATATCATCAAAAATTTTGACTGAGTAGTTAGTGCTGCGTTTGTGCTGGTTTGTGCTGCAAAAATTTTACGTACACACACTACTACTACTAACGCAGCACTAACTACTCAGTCAAAATTTTTGATGATCTTAGTTGGTGGGGGGGGGGCCAACTTTACGTACATGCGTGGGGCAGTGTTTTTCCTTTTCACTTAATCTTTAGTAGTCTCACAATCCCGGCATGGGATGAGTAGCGTGTTGATGTGTTCCTGGAGCAATGGCCGTGTCAGCTAGGATCCCGATAATATCCAATCCAATCATAATCATGTCCTTAATTAATAATAATGATATTATACTCACCAACTGCACTTTCGACGTACGACCTCCCAAATAGCTTCTTCTACAGCCTTGAAGACACTGTGCTTCATACCAGCCTCGTTCGTCAGTCGTAACAACTTCGTCTATCAATTCAACACACCTCGTTTGTAAATGCCTCTGCGAAACAAAGAACGAAAGATACGTGGTATGACCAGAACCCATAATAACTTTCTTTCCGGCGAGTAACACACGTACGTCCGGTTCAAGCCACAAGCAAACAAGGAGGCGGCCATGCTGGATGAAATGACGTCACATGTCTAATTCGTGCAAAGAGGAATCACAGGGTCAAAGGATTTTAGTGAGCGTTGTGAGGAATCACAGCAGTAGCTGTAAACAAATCTCAAAACGCATGTGCCGACACTTTGTAAAAAACGTCAGCCTGAAATTTAAAGGTTTTTGTTACTATTATTATTAACAAGAATCAGCATAAGCGCCAATCAGAGCCGACCTTGATAAACGCACACCAACAAAGCGTGTCTAAAAAATACGACTCCATTTGTTATAGTTTGCTTTTATTAAAGGGATGGTACCGGCTTCTTCACACACGCGAAACCGCGGAGCAACCAGGCTCCTGGCGGCGGTGATTACGTACGGACAGGCTCTGAGGCGAATGTTCCCTCTCTGGTGTAACAATATAATATATCTAACTCTATGACCGCCCCTACCAAATAAATCCTCCCTATTCCCCACCCAAAAAATGTGCGGTATAAGAACTTGAAACTTTTCGAAATAGTGGGAGCGGACGTGCAAAATAAATATGCAATGGGGAAGGTTTTGTGTGAGGGGGATGGAGGGGGGGGGGGAAGGGGAGGCACCACCACAACGACTAACGTTCAAGTATTAAACAAATTAGGACTGAGGGAAATAAGTTTGGTTGCCGTAACATTTAAATAAAACTGGTAGGTAGGTAAAGCATTTTATTACAATAGTACTTTATTTTTTCATAAGTATACCCTGCATGTAAAAAAGAGTTGCTATACTCCAACCCCCACCCAAACGGAAGAATTGCTTTCTTCCTTCCACGCCAAACATAAGTTGTGATATAGCAACTGTAAAAATGAAACTTTTGGAGGGGGCAGGGGTAAAAAATACACTGTGGGGGTAGGATTTTTTTTTCTGGGGTGGTGGGGAGAAGAGGGGACACGCTTCTCGAAACGACTAGGGCCTATAGTTTAACCTTGGAGTAAGTTTAACTGCTAAAAAAAACTACCATCAATGTCATTATGAAATTCATGTTGCCCCGTAAGACCCCCCAAGCACAACTTCTGCCTCTTTTCCGCAAAAAAAGTTACGGTATAACGACTGTAATATTGAAACTTTTGGAAATGGAAGGGATGGGTAAAAAATGTATCGTGGCGGGGGGCGTATTTTTAGGGGAAGGGAAAGAGGGGAGACAACCTTGGAAACGACTAGGGCCTGTCGCTCAAGTATATAAAAAAAACTAACCTAAGGAAAAAAAACCTTTGGTTGCAGCAACATTGAAATAAAAGCCAGGAATCGATCGGTCGGTAGCTTTTTTTTTTTGGGGGGGGGGGGGGCCCTGTACGTGTTTGCGTTAAAAAATAATGTGAGTGTTATCACGAAGTTCATTTGTGCCATTAACCCCCCACTCCCTCGGCCACAGCTGAAGACACCAAAGAAGTCCTCCAAGCTCTCTCCTCACCGCCAAAAAAGTCGAGTAATTGAAACTTCTGTTTATTGAGGTGGCAAAAAAAAA